>JANTFA010178635.1:0-18753 GCA_026413405.1 Phytosciara flavipes
TGAGTTTTCATGCGAGGAGCCGAAAACCCGAAATAAATCCAAAAATTGCCCTCATTTTCGGCCCCGAAGCATGAAAAAAACTTCGTTCGGTCTACAACTCGCGAAATTGCCTAAAATCAATCGTCCAAAGCAGGTACACAAATGACTATTTTCTTCATTGAAGTTCAAGTTGACTTTGCACAAAATCTGTAATGGGTGCGTTATCAGTTTTGTGTGCCACTCGCCTTCGTGGGTGTCTAAACCTGTTGTAAACCACCTTGGTATTTGGCATGCTCGTTCAACTGCGTCGTCGCCGAAAAATATTTTCACAAATCTTGCAAAATCGTTTCGCGAGACAATGTTGAATCATATGAAACCGGATTATATTTCTTAATCTCAATATGTAAAATGCTCTCTATGTCAACGAATTCAACAGCAACATCGATCCGAAAAGTTTCTTATTGCCAGAAAACCAACACTCCCCGTCCCCCTCCTACAGTCACGTCCGATTTCAGTGACAACTCCTCTCCCTAACGCGTGACGTCATTTATGAAGTATGAAGTTTTACTTGATGATGGAGAAATAGTTTCAATCTCATCATTTATCATTAAATCGCTCTCTTTTGAATACGTGACGGCTCAGACTGCGACTCACACTCAAGTATTTTTAGAAGTGTAATAGTATTCAATGACAGCTTACACTGCACTTTACCACCATAATTTTGCTAGATTGTTCGCTAGAAGCACATAGCAACATCGGACGATACGTTATTAGTTACCTCCAAACGAATAGAAGTATTTCACCATTCCTCGTCATCTTCAGTTTTCTATTGACATTCAAACGCCATGGACACGTTTACGACTAAATTCGATCAAACTATTCGCCCATACATGGACAAAATTGATCAGGTGCGGTCAATTTTGTCCGGTGGAATTGACGGAGTCACATTCCCAACCGTGGTTGTTGTTGGTGATCAATCAAGTGGCAAATCAACATTGTTGGAAGCGCTTTCGTTGGTCGACTTGCCAAAAGGAAGTGGCATTGTGACGCGATGCCCATTGGTGTTGAGAATGCGAAAGTCTACGGAAAGACGCGTCTATCGAATTCTCGAACAAAATGAGAAGGTGTTGCTCAACGAAGACGAGCTGAACATTTTGCAGTACATTGAACGAGAGACCGCTATATTAGCGGGTGATCAAAAGAATGTGGTGAGACATCTGATCGAACTACAAGTTGAATGTCCGAACGTGCGTGATTTAACCGTCGTGGATCTGCCGGGAATTGCACGGAATCCGGTTGCCGATCAGCCGCGAGACATTCACGCGCAAACTACGAGCCTGATTAAACATTTCATTCGTCAAGAAGGATGCGTCATCTTATGCGTTTTCCCGGCCAACGTTGATGCGGCTACCGTAGAATCGTTCACATTGGCTCGTGAAGTAGATCCTTCAGGTAAGCAACCAATATTTTCTCCCAAAATTGCATCGCAATACATCGATGATTGAAACATTTAGGAGTTCGAACGATTGGAGTCATCACGAAATCAGATCTTGCTCCCAACGATGGTGATCTGTGCCGCCAATTGCTAATGGAAAACAAAGATGTGCTCCATCTGAAGCTGGGCTTCGTTGCTGTACGAAATCGTACATCTGAGGAGAAAATGTCCTTGACGGAAGCACGAGAACGTGAGAAGC
The DNA here is from genome assembly GCA_026413405.1 of Phytosciara flavipes. Lineage (NCBI taxonomy): Eukaryota > Metazoa > Arthropoda > Insecta > Diptera > Sciaridae > Phytosciara > Phytosciara flavipes. The sequence goes on from JANTFA010178635.1 coordinate 1,674, forward strand.
AATATTTCAGCGGTCATGTTGCGTCTTCAGCTGTTGGATCGTATTGTCTTGGAATAGACGCTCTCATCAATCGTCTGGCCGACCTGTATGCTGATCGTGTACAAAAGACGTTTCCGCAAATGCGCAAGGAGGTGCAAAATAAGTTGGAGCAAGTGTGCGAACAGTTGAGCAAATTTCCGACGGCGCTGGACTCGCCACATTTGCGATTGACGAAATATCACGAGTTGGTCGACTTTTTTGTGGAGAACATTTTAAAGGATCGACTAGCTTTGGACAAAGAAGACGCCAGTCTGGTAAATGTCCTGCATGGAAAATTCACGAAGTTCGGAAAAATTCTCGTAAGTCAAACGAGAGCGCTATCCACTACTTCATACATCCAGAAAGTGAAGTATGCAATGTCGACCTGTGCAGGTGAGCAGTTGCCGAATTTTTTGCCCAACAATCTGCTGAAGCGCTTCGTCGAGGAAAAAATCAATGAAACGTGGAATATCACAAAGTCTTTGATCAACGATTCATACAACACAACGCTGGGATTTCTTTCTAAAGACGATGGGAAGCACAGCAATTTTTTGCTTAAAAAACTCACACCGGCATTCTTCGATGAAGTACGTCAGCATTTGGACGAGCAAAAGAAAAATTGTCTCGATCAACTGGGCGGATTGATTGATGTCGAGAAAAACATACCGTACACGTTGAACAACGTTTACATGGAGATGATTCTAGAATCGAAAGCTGATCGAATGTCCACACCAACCGATGACGATGACGACGCCGATAATGATAATGGATAATGATGACCGAGGTGTAGACGATATGGTAGACAGTATCCGTACCTATTGGGAAGTGGTGCGAAAGAGATACGCTGACTATGTCACCCTGTCAATACGCGATCGGTTTGCATTTAAGGTATGCAATGGGGTGCGTGACCGTTTGAGACGAATTCCATCGGAACAATGTGACTTTGTGGATAACCATTTGGCTGAAGATGCTGTCACCCTGGCTCAGCGACGAAAACTACAGAAGACGTACGACCAGCTACAGAAATGCTTGGAAATTCTAGGCGGACGGAAGTTGACCGACATGAATTCAAACAATTTGGTTGACATTGGTGACAGTGAGCTGGACGCAATTTTCGACAAGCTTAACAAGAAGGACGAAGAGAGTAACGATGATTAGTAAAGAGAATGAAACAGTTCATAAATTTTGAGACACTTTTTCAGAGGTATTGTAGCTTAAACTAAGCGAAACATCGAGACTGTTTCGCCACTGTTCTTTTTGATTCTAGTAGATTCATATGACACAAACCATTCTTTGAGAAATAAATATTTAATTTTCGATAATATTTGGATTCTATCTTTTCGCTGCATGATGCTTCCGGGTGACATTGAACCTTGCCCTCTTCAGTGAGCCAGATAGTGTTGTCCTTTTGACTATGATGGCAACAACAGTTCCTACTACTTTTGAGTACCGCACTGCTTCACAAACTGCATCATCGGACTGCTGTTCTGCAATGTTTTTGTTGTTTTTCGAAGTCATTGTGGCATTAGGCTTTGTTTCGAGTGAGAAGCAATCAAATTTATCCTTTCGACAAGATAAGAACGATGAACTTAAGCGAATGAAATCGAAGATTTCGTGTATTGATGCTAGACAGAGTATTGGTCAAACACTAGGAGATTCTTTGAACAAAAGATGAAACAGATTCAATGAATAGAGGCGATTGAGAGCTTTGATCAGCGTGTGAATTGTACATCAACTTCCAAATATATTCTTTTACAAGCTCCGATGTATCGACCCTAATAAATCATCGAATCAAAATCAACTACATCTTTTATTTGAAGAGTCGTGTTGGGTTTGACCAATGCTCTGTCAAGCACCGATACATAGCGTAAACACGAAATCTTTTACTTCATTCTACGAAAATGGATTTCAGACAGCTCTTACTTCGAAGTATGTTGGAAGTATGTTGGAAGTGTAATTGTACGAATGATAAGTATAATTGCAATCACCACGTTTGATTCTACATACAGCACGACCAGAGAAATGATTTCTCTGAGCACGACACATACCGCACGTTAGTAACATACATGTCCGGAGTACAGAAGAAGTAAGGGCCATCTAAAATCTATTTCAAACACATCCGAAGTATACAGCAAAAAAGGTTTTTCTGCAACGGCGCTGTGAAAAGTGAACTTTTTCATGCATCATTTGGGTTATGGGTATGATGGGTGATTTTACCACTGATTCTTTCACTTTTCATCACTAGTTACGAAAAGTGGTCACTTTTCGCCTACTCCCTCGTAACGTAAATAACTATTTCGTCACTCCTTTTAAATAAAAATCCTGCCCCGACCGAGCCTCGAACCCCGAGGGGCAACACCGGCTATTGAGATGTATGAACACATAAGGCTCGGAACGGGTTTAATTCGGGTTGAACGAGATTGAATCGCACTCCTACCTGATCGGGTTGAACCCGAACTTGACCGGATTGCGATTCTGTCTCAAGTAATTTGTCTAATGTGGGAAGTTTATGTGCAATGGAAAGCCACAACTATAAGCTACAAATTTGCTGACTTTGAAATATTTTCGAGCTTTCTGGTAGGAGTGCGATTCAATCTCGTTCAACCCGAATTAAACCCGTTCCGAGCCTTAGAACACAGTGAACCGATTTTTGAAGCGTTTACATAAATCCAGTCTACGTGATCGTTCGTAGAGTGGTTATGGCGAAGGTTATTGTTACATTTCAAGAGTTCACTTGTCGCAGCTGGTTGCAGAAAACGTTGTATGCAACACATTGCGTAAGTGGTACTTTTCGCAACTTGTTGCATAAATCACGTTGGTCAATTTTTTTCGGTGGCGACGCGCCGGCATGAAATCGGCGGTGCACACCTCTTTATTGGTATTCTACTATCGGAAAATGGTCAGATCGCTAGAGACCTAAAATTAAAGCGATCGACCAAATATTAACACAAACGAAAAATAATAAAAAATTGATTGGAAACGACGACTAACGTCCAATATACACACAAAATGGGTAGAGGTATATAAAGTTTCAGATAAATGTATCGATATTAAAAACCGCGAGTTTATACATCATATATTGTACACACACGTTGCGCTAACTCTTTCTTATACCTTTCTTCAGAGATCAGTCATAATATATACCCAGAGACCAGAGACCGATTCAGTAATGCGTTGGCGGGCATCCTAAGCGGACGGTCTGTGTGTCGTAGTTTATTAATTATGTGTTTGTGTATTGTGCACGGAGACATGACGGGGGCCCCAATGTTAAAAGTTTGATTTCAATAATATTAAAATACGAGAAAAAAAAACCAAGACTCTGAAAATAAAGAAGGAAAAAAGCGAAATTCGAAAAATCGAAAATAAAATATTTTTGCTGGAACTTAATTTACATTTTACGCTCTGTTGTTTTGTGTCTATCGCTCTTAAATGGTGTGTGCAGTGCGCTCCATGTAGCCGAAAAAGAAGTATAATAACACGCCAAGACTGAGATCATTTTATAATTATATTGTGTAATTGCCAATGATATTGAAAATATGTGTGGTGAATAGAAGGCATACATCATCATCATCCGTCTATCGATATACGCGGGGACAGCTGTTACAATTTCAGTTTAATGCGAATACGGTCGTTGAATGCTAATGCAAAGATAGAAGTTAATTGAAATTGAATTTAACGAAAATTTTAAATAAAAAAAATCAATTTTTGATTGTGTGATATGCCGATACTGTGGCCTCGTTTTAAGAATTTTTCCTTAGTTTCATTGCAAGACACATCTGTGATATTACATTTAACAAACAAATTGAAAAACGTTATGAACTAAAGGAAAAACGCAACTTCGAGATCAACGTCAATACTCATATTCAGTTTACCGTATGGTTTACCGGAGGAGCGAATTCTTTTTTGTTTTCTTTTTTTTGCTGAACAACTTTTCTGCTCATATTTGGTAACGTTTTTTTGAGGTAAGAAGTTATAAATTGCACACACACGCTATACAATACTTGTCTTTACCAATTCTTAAATGGATATGTCGGTTTCGGATTTTTGCTCGCTTGCTTAATTAACGAGTACATTAAGATATTTTTTAATTGGTTTAATAACCCCGTAAAGTAATTTTTCTGCTTTTTGTGTTTTTACATCCGTACGAAGTACAAGGGTCTTATAGGCTCTTACTCTTAAGTTTGTGACATGTTGAATTCGAGTAAGGGCGAAGCTTCTGTGGTCACCCCTAGATGCCAAACCAACAAAATCAGAGTGTCTGTCCCAAATTAACCAGTGATTAGCATGATGACTAACCAGCGCATTATCGGGTCAATAGTCCCAAAACTGCGAAAAATCGTGAAATATTGTGGTTATAAATCACTGTACCTACTCATATTAGTTATTTGCTTACTCAGACTAACCATTTCAATCGGTTGATCGGTGGTTTTCCCTTCGCCGCCGTTCGCAGTATAATTTGTATAAAACGAACTTGATGGGACTTTTTTCCACGATTTGTACTCACACTCGATGTTGAGCCGATCCAAAGATAATGTTCGAATTAGTGCTATTTTCGAGCTTTACTTGTGTTTTCTCGCATAAATTACCGGCAGTACTGCTCGTACAAAGTTGGAAGATGGGGTAAATGATAGATGTGGACTACACTAATCCAGGAAAAAACCGGATCACACGGGCTAAGAAGTATTAGCCCATAGAGTGAGCCTAAGTCGAGTTTTTTTTTTAAACAGCAATCCCTTACGTTCCCAATCTCCAAGTCGAGCCACTCAGTGAAGTTAGAGTTTTTTTGTCAATATCTCGAGTTAATGAACTCAGCAGCGTAGTTGTTAACTCGTTTGCTTTTTACTATACGATTGAAATTGCCAGTGCAAGTTTACAGAGACTAAAATAAGGATGTTTTTGTGCGGTGCCCATTCGTGAGCTGGGGCCTGTCCCTCACGCCATTTAAATTATGAAAACTGTTAAGAATACCATGAAAGTAAATGAATCGCCCTGAATCAAAATTAAAATAATTATTTTGCCGATCATAGGAAATTTGGTTACTATTCACAAGGTAAGTGTGTCACAAATTCAAAAATGCAAAATATGTCTAGTTTCCCTGACGCAGCGTTAAGTCGCCCTTTCCATACAAGTATGCGTCGAAATATATTTTTTGGTTCACTTTTTCATCGACTCGTTCACTAAAAATTCAAATTTTGGGCACACTTACGGCGTAAGTGCGCCAAAAATATTTGAATTTTCAACGCAGCTTTGGTCGATTTACCGCTACCACCATATAAGAACTGTGTGTCACAACAAACATTTTTGCGTTTCTTTGTGAATCCGAATCGCACTTACGCGTAAGTGGCATATTTCGAAGTAGACGGGGTCTTAATTATCATTATTCTTTAGAACGTAAAGTGACTTTCGTAAATGTATTATGTTAGGGTAGCCCTTGGTCCGACCCAGCCAAAACCAGTGTCAGACGTCATGGGCACAGCGTTCCTGCCGGAGGGTCGGACCGCCGGAAAGATAAAGTGATATTTTCTTTAAAATCCTCTTTATCGCAGGAGGTGACATACCTCGGGCGACCATATGGTCATTGGAAAGGTGATGTCTCGTAGTTACTAGGTAGATACAGCAACCTCAAAAATCGATACAATTTACGAGCAAATCTCGTGGATAAAATAAAATTGTAAAATTCCAAAATGTTGCATTTTATTTTATTCAGGCAGATTGATTTTTTTATCGTTATCTCCAGCAAATTTCATCTGATTTTCGTAAACTTTTTATTATTTGAAATGTAAGGAAAACCGTGATAGAATAATCAGATGGCCGCCAGCGGTCATCTTTGACTTAGTATTTTGCGCTTATATTTCGAGCAAATTTCACCTGCTTTTGGTGAATTTTTGTAAAGCTCAATTTAAAAATAAGAATTCGTACGGCACTTTCGATTTTCTGTAAGCAATTTCAAAAAGGAATGAGTCAGGCAATAATCGAAATGTGCAGTGTTGTAGACAACAAGCTATAAATGTCTTACTCGTACGGGTCCTCCCTATGTTTTTTTGTTCTTTCTTTCTGTGTGAGTTCTGCAAGCACGCCATTACAACAACAGAGTGTAATCATATTGACAAATGGCTCCAAATTTAATAATTTCGAAAAATTGATTAATTATTGGCTTTTAACATTTTTATGGACAAGCAAATGATTTTCCCTTTTCATAATATCAATAAAAACGAGATAATAATTGATGAGATCCATTCTCGTTTGACTTTTATAAAACTAAGTTTAAAAAAACGTCGACAGCTAGTTCGCGAAAACACGCTTAACTCGTTTCCATAATATTTGAAAAGCATTCAATCAATTGGATAATTGTCAAAGCGACAGAAAAAAATGACTCAGAAAAGCGATAAATACACTCGAGAGCGAGAGTTTTTATTTTTGCTAAAAGCAGAAAAGTTGAATTCAATTTATAATTACTAGAAAAGCGACTGTTTTTCTTGTCCCTGCAGATGAATGCGAACTGATCAATCACTCTTACTAAACTACCATGTTTACCATTTTACGAAATGCATAGGCCGATTATTCTGGGCCGTATCCAGCAGGGGGTTGGAAAAGAAATATCCAGAAGATAAATATTGAAATTAATTGATAGTTTTTGTGAATAATTTGTATGTCTGATAAGCACATTCCACATTGAATGAATAATAAACACAATAAAAGCCAGGCACATTTTCCCAGGTCGCGTCTATCGTTGAAAATCACGAATTACCTCGGCGTCCTATATTCTTTTATATAGGCGGTTTTTATATAGTAAAGTGCACGTCAAAACAGTTGAAGTACAAGACTCGAAATCAATCGATTGATAATACTTTGATCGAAGGAAGTAATAGACCCGAAAATAACACTTACAATACGTTGCCGTCTGAGACGTAATAATTGTTTAAAGAAATCTCTTTTTGTTTTAGGAAATAGGCCATCGATCTAGGAATACCTAGATTTGCAATGTCAAACAGCAACTTGAAAAATATCTTCTTGAATATGTGTGTGATATTCGTGTACAGATACACAACGAAGCCGAGCCGTCGTCCTAAAGTAGGCGCTAAATTCAAACTAATTCTGTTTGTATGAAACGTACGTTATGTCGACTTTCATATCACACAATTTGCAAAACATCACACGACAATCGTTCCAATTTTTTGTAGTTGTGTGCGTGATATGCTAGCGCCGGATTGTGGCTCGAGTTTACAACACTCTGCATTTACCCTTTTAGGGTTTTTTTTACTGACATAACATCAACGCAGAGTTCTTTGAAAATGACGAGCGCGCACTTTTTGGACAAAGAATTGAATGGAACGTTGATTTGTCGAATAAAATTGTTCCAAAACCGCCGAACCCGGAATCTCAAATAATTAACCAACTATTTAAAAATGGCATCACGATATACTGTTAGGGGCTATTCACAAATTACGCACGTATCAGATACGAAATTTTAGACCCGCCATCCCCTTTCGCACGCCAGAATGTATGGAGAAAATTTGAAAAGTGTATGAAGCGTACGCTTTTGTCAGATCACCTCCCCTCTTGACAGCGTTCGTAATTTGAGAATGACCCCTTACTTCCTATACGATGTTATGTATTTTGAACAAATCTTTCACTTCATTGACTTCAACAAAATGTTTGGCTATTTGAGTCAGAACTCGCTCTTTATTTTGTCGTTCGTGTCCATAAAACATGATCAACCGTCACAGTTAAAGTTATGAATATCAAAACCTCGTGAAAGTCTGAAAAATTAACTCGAGTTTTTAGTGCTGAAATCGAGCAGTCATTTAAAAAAGAAGAAGAAAAAAAAACTAACAAACAGACCGATATGGGTTCTCTTCTCTACTGCTTTTTACGGCAATTTAAACATTTCGACACAAACATGTCAACTTATGTGTCGCACTAATTTACATTATAATAAGTGAACGAAATGACAAAAACTTCTGTTTTGGGAGACTTTTTTCTTGATAATTAAAATATTTCAAAAAAAAAATTCTTTTCCAAAAGTTCATGAAATCGTACGGAAAATCATTCGTTCGTGAAATATTTCATCAGATTTTCGACGACAAAGAAATATTCCGTTGACATCAATTATATCAAACCGATACATTCATTTTGGATGTATTTTAGTTTTTACACACCATCTGGTTGCACAGGCTTACGTGGGTAGAATATTCAGATATTATTTATGCAAAAGAAATCTTTTCATAACAACAAATTATGGGCTCTTGACATTTATTTACTCAAAATAATGATAATAACAACGAAAATTAACAAATCTATTAATTATCATTGGGAAATTAACAACAATAACCATTTCATTGGCGAGACTTGGCGTACCTACGTAGTTTTTCTGGTTACCCATAATACCTAGATGCCCTTGGGGATAATTTTGTTTTTATAGCTGAGATAAGCTGTCGCATAAGAGTCAAATCTACTCAACTAAACAATTTTTGTCTGCAAAACAGTTTCCTTTTCTATACCCAGCTTTATCCTTACTACTAAAACTATCGAGGAAATAGGGCAAAGCGCTTCTCCTTAGTTAGTCCTCTTAGTGAAATGAAATGCCAGAAGAAATGTTAGACGTAGGCGACTTAGTGACGCCATCCACTACGTAAACCAAAATGACGGCGATAACAAAAAGAAGCATTGAACTCTGGCCATTAACGCCTTACAAAGCAAAACAAATATGTTACGGTCGAATAATTTCGACTGATTTCCAATTTGGGAGTGTTTGTGATTTGAATTCGAATAATTCACATAATTTCTTTCAACAAGTGGTGATTTAGATTTGGTGTCATTTTGCTGGATGCACACATGTAGTAATCCATTACCTTGTCCCATGACAAAAAAACTTTGAACCAAAACATCTCCAAATCCATTAATCTCTTCTTAGAGTAAGTTTGATTAATTCGAGAGCCAGTCATACCAGTCAGTGTTCCATGAAGGTTGCACTAAGAGAAGTCTCACTGATTCCGAGCTATTTCAAGGCTCAATTCCGTTAGTCACCGGACAATCATAGAATTGTCCATATGAATCTAGATTCTCATTTGTTGAACGAGAATGTAAAAATTTGGAGTGAATTATTATAAAGCGAAAGGATCGAAAAAAAATTCCCACTAATCTTTCCAAAACAGCTAGAAAAAAATTGGATATGGGTGAGGTGCTTGCTATCGCCGGCTATCGTGGCTACGTTTGTTAACTTCATTTCTAAAATAATGCTGAAGTCAACGAAGTCGACTTTTGTTAATCAAAAATTTATGCAAATACTTTGAACTGTTGATATTCGGAATCGGTGTCTGATATGCATAATCGTAGTGAATCTTCAGGTGAAAACAAATAAATTATTGATTTTGGAAATGGAAAACTAATTTATGCCGCTCGACGTGGTGCATTGGCTTAAGTCTTAAGTAATGTCGACTAGCCATCCAGTGACTGGTTCCACGGTCAGACATACAAACATATTTAAAAATTAAATATCACACGAGCATTGGTTAATTAACGCAGCACTCGTTTGCCTGAAAAGGTGATAACGTTTTTGATTGGAAATGAAATTCATTTAATTGCAGAGCGAAATTTAAAGTCCTTGACCTCGAAAGTCCTCTGAAAGCCATTGTACGACAATCGTCTGAAAATTGCTTGAATTATATTTATAGTGTGGTTGTTATTGAGCATTTTTGTTGCTGAACATTGTCAAATCTTTGTACCTTTCCTGATTATTTCAAATTTTTCATATTTCCTATATGTACTGACGACAAACGTATCAACACTAAGTCTGTTACTTCTGTAGTTCAGTTAAAGTTTCAATGTTTGATATTAATAGCAGATTACTATACCAGGGACCAGGGAAGTAATGTGGTTCTCACTACACAGGGGCGTATTGGTTTCGAGCCTTAAACGTGATGACCTATAACTCCGCTTCTGCATGACCAATTTGAATCAAATTAAGCGACCAATTTGAATCAAATTAAGCCTGAACGAAGCTTGATCCTTCCATAATCGATTATCAAAATTTGCAGTTCCTTTGGGATGGAAGTTGTAATCAAGGTACGAGACCTCTTTTTTCAAATGCGCCCCTATGTCGTGAAAACGACGATATCATATGCGCAAATTTCCAGTTTGTTTAGGCATCAGACTCGGCTCGGATATTCAAGCTTTTGTTCCGATGCTTTTTGTTTGAATATATACATTTGTGAGCTCGAATCATATCACAAAATTGATCTCTCATGCAATGAATTACTTCCGCTGAATCGAATGTAATCTACTATTACTGAACAAGGTCAAGGCTGAAACTACTTCTATAAAATATGCACTTGTTATGCTTCGCGTAAAGCGCACGTAAGTAAAGTGGGGTATATACATCCCTTCTCTTCGGGTCAGGCTGGAACGATCTCACTGGTTTAAATAAAATTGGTAACCACGAACGTAATGTATAATTATATTACCATTCTCTAAAAGTGACATCACTAGTGATGAATTGAAAATTGACTCAAAGCGTAAAATCTTGTACTCGGGAACTAATTTGTTATTTGGTATCGCGATGCGGATGATAACCATGAAACATCAAACCGAGGGGTGACGCACTTCTGAAATTTTGGGAATAAATTTAAGTGATTCACCCCTCGCATCAAACTGCCTCACTTACATAGCAATCTACTATTACTTAGCTTTTGAAATACTGTAAAATCTGTGTATCTTATCCACGCTTATATTTAGAATTTTTTAGAATTCTTGGGAATTCGAATGGTTAAGTTATACGCAGGTTTTACAGTAACTTGAAATAGTTATCAAAGAAATTGTTTTGGATGTAAAAATTGAATTTTCAAGTTGAGCCACGATTGAATTACGCTTAAGAAGAAAATCTAAGCTCACCCACCTTTCTGTTTTTGGTACAATGACACCTAATGTCTCGAAAGCACGCGGCGTGAAATAGTATTGTTACTTTAGATTTAAGTAGTTGTTGGGTTTTGACCACTCTGCTGCTGACCCACCTTGCACTAGAGTCAAATTTAGATGCATATAAGCTGTTGTGTTGACTGCAGTTACGTCCCAAATTGATGCTCTATCACGGCTCCACGTGTCACGTCTAGAAAGTCCATACGGCTCAAGGTTAGTTGTAGGAGTAACTATGATTTTTCCTTCGTCCTGTTGCAAGTTAGCCGATATGGTAGCCCTTAGAGTTCCCCATCTCGCAGCAAACACATTCATGGGGTTCACAAACGTTATTACCTAGTCCAAGGGCTACTGCAATTCTGGCAGAGTCGTTATCCAGCAAAAGTCTTAATTGATGGGACTGCTTGAAGCCACTTGAAAGAAGTTGTATGATGACGCAAAAGCAGACGAGTCCGATCTGTGGGACCACTTAACGATAACAACTAGCCAAAATTCGTTTTACACCGCTTGTTGAACATAATTTAGAAAAGTCGTTTATTCATGTGATTGAATCGACAAACTGAATCGACGAAGATAGACCCGAAGCGAGTCCTCACAAAAAATACCATTCCATCATTTGGTTCATTTTGTTAAGTGGGGTATTTTCCTTCCCATGACTTCAGTCAGACTATGTTTTTGAATCAAATATATTTCATCTCTATTTATAACCATTACATCACTGATTTTTATTACAAACGTTCTCCCAAACACCGTTCATATAAGGGCATACTTCACACACAAAGCTCAACGCTTGTTTTCTTTTGCATTTTTGTCAGCAACAGATGGTTTGCTGCTCTTCCTTAAAACGTGAGGCTGTTCAACTTTTACTTCAAAGAATGTGGTCGATGTATTTTTCAATATATCACACAGTTGGTGTCTGTTCAAGCTGTTCGTAAAAATCTGGAAAGATTCTTTTTTGAAGAAAACATCTTGTAATTTACATGTCACGTTATTTCCGTAACACACCTTCTACCGTGTTAAACATTGAAAACATCTGACAAACTATCAGATATAGCGACACTAATTTAAGCAACAAAAAAAATCCGAATCAGTCTGTTAAGGGAAATCAGTCTCCGTATCATGCTCCATTAGTTCTGATCAATGCAAAAAAAAATTGAGAATTCCTTTTGTCGGCAAAAACTCAAATGAATTCCTATTATAATCTAGACATTGGACATTACATAAGACACCGCCGAGCTAGCAAGAAATTTTCTAATTTTAGTGTAGGTACGCTATTGGCCTCTTTTTTGCCATTAGATGCGATTAGATTGAGAAACAATAACATTCGGTTTCGCTATGATTACCACCTGCTTATTTAAGGTAAAAATTGAAGCGATGCGAATGTGCCATTCGACTGACTCTAAACGAAATCAGAAAACTAGAAAAATGTGGAATTGGAAATGATTGAGTGGCAAGGAAGTGAACGATTTGGCTCATAATTATATGCCACCCAGATTTTCACCGCATGTTCCGCTCCCCATCCAATTCCCATAATCATAGCAATAAAATGGTCGGAGCATCTAAAATGGTAATGCATTCACGCGGTCAAAAACCATTTATTTTTGGTCAGACAATTATTCATAACACCAATAAAAAACATGGAACTCTTTTTTTCAATATGAAAGTTTCATTTTATTGTATGCAGTTCACCCAAAATAAGAATTTCTTAACGTTAAAAAATACTAAATCATATGTCTCTGTCAATCTACACTCCATTTACGATCAAAATCATTTTAATAAAAATTTTCCAATTAAAATTTAGGTAGGTAGGTAGGTAGAGGCAGTGGAACAGACATTGAATGTGTGTGTGAGTGTGTGTTGCAGTACCAATTTTACAATCATTATTACTTGAACGAAATAAATTTTTATTATTTTTAAACACCACCACACTCTGGCTGGTGTGTTGGCTAATGTTGAATTTAACACAAGAAGTTGAAGCAAAGAAAAAAGTCTCTCAACAACAGAACGAACAAAATAAAAATAAAAATAAAATTTTGTTTAATCTTTTCGAAACCTACTCGCTTGTTGTGCATAGTACACAGGCACACAACACGAAGAGTCATTTCAATATTATAAATATGACGGGCTCTGTTTTGTTTATTTTTGTTGTGTTTCATTTTACAATAATAAATACTTTTCAGATTATTGTGTGTACGCGGTTGAGAAAATTTTATATCCCAGCCCACATAAACAGAAGAAAAAAAAATCATTCAGTTTTGTGGTATCGAAAATTTCTGGTCAATCAAAACTCGAACCAACTGAAGACATTATCACATAAGAAGGACCCGTACGAATAGTTCATCCCTAATAGCGAATAACACGAGCAATTTCCCGTTGCTGAGATCGACAATTGTGCTGCGATTTTTGTTGTGATCTGATATTCACCAAAACGCAGCATATTATCAACCTTATCGGCGCAAAATTGCTCGAGTAGCTCAGCTTAAGACTAACCAGCTTAAAACTAGGAAATTAATTAGTCTTAGGTGTATCCATGGTAGTTATATGTCCAAGGGCTCATGCAACAATGACGTCCATACATAAGGATGGAGGGGGGAATACGCGAAATCGTGTATGTTCGAACTTTTCAACTGTGGTTTTATCACTGCTATGTCTAGTAATAATCGCCTTTATCTAACCAGTTCAGGACTCCCATTTGTCCGAAATGTCCTACTCGTCCTGACTTTTCAAAGTGTCCCAATTTGTCCGACTTGTCCTTACTTTTCAGCTTTTCAGGACAAATTGAATGCATATTTTGTGATGTGTCTGAAGTTGGTGCAAAGAATGATACTATTTTTGCATCATCAAAAGTCAACCTTCAGGAAATTTCGCCCGCTCCGCTCGCGAATTGCTTTTCTATCCATTCATACACATAGTCTGGGGTCTGGCAGATTAATGAAGATGCTAAAATTCGCTAGAACAATTCAGTCGATATAAAAATGTCTGCATGAACGATAAATTTTTCATGGTAGTTTTAATAGAGAAATGAGACCATCTACTACTCCAGTAAAGAATTGATAAGAAGCATGAGTGGTTTCTGAAGACCTTACTCAAACTGCTCAAACTCAACACCGTCCACTTTTAATTTTTTACCATTTCCACCTACATTGTAAGGCATTCAGATGGGAATACGAACATAGTCGTCTCTTCCATGCATAAGCAAAGCACATTTTCAAACATGTACCTTGGCAAGGCAACTCTATCAAAGTCACAAACATTGTTTACAAAATTAGAAGGATTGGAATCGGACAGTGTATACCTTGAGAATATTCTAACGGTGGTGTACAGTGTTAGAATATTCTCAAGGCACACTGTCCGAATTCAATTACTTTAATTTTGTAAACAATGTTTGTGACTTTGCTAGAGAGTTGCCTTGACCTAAGCGTATTTAGTTCCTGGTTCTAGGTGGATCACTATTTTTAATAATTTTGCTTAGACTTTGTAGGTAATCTTCTTTTTCTTGAGATCCCTTGATACCGTATTGATTTTACAGTGCTCAGTAGTAAGCTCAGCGTCAAACCTAGTATCATTTAAGATGGATACTAGGAGCTAAATTAGTTGAAGTGCAATACCAGTGTCTCTCAACAATTCTCAACAATCTCGCTCAGGTTCGAACCGACTCAACCAGCTATGAGTTATGCCCACGTCTGGCAATCGGACACTTTCATTTCGATTCAAGTATTACGCCACGGCACTCCATAGAAGTGTTTATTGCCAGAATATAAATTTCAGCAAGTCGAAAACCCTGCATATAAACAATAGAACGAAACATCAGCCACAATAGATTCTATTTATTTATTGTTCATGAATGCTGAGCGAATTTTCTACTTCATCGTAGAGATGACCATAAATGAAATGCTCGCAGCATACTCATCACATATCTAACAACTCCCAACTTTTTAAGTATCTGAGTACTAACTTCAAGGTTTCGGCTGTGAACCGTTTTGTTGAGGTACGCCGTACCTGGTACGGAAATCCATAGCATTACTTTCCGGTTTTCAAACCAGATATTCTTGAAAGTCGGACGTAATGAATTCGAAAATTGTGCAAAAAACATTGAAATTATATATATGACGGCTAGCGGCCATATTGTTAAGTCCCCGGCAAACCTCGGCAAAATCTCTTTTTCCACTGTACGCACTGAGGAAAAAGATTTCAAGGATACAGCTGTAGCTGTAGTGGGTAATGTTTGGAAAAATTACCCACGACAAGTAACGTTTTTAAAAAGAATACCTGTGGTGAGTAATTTTGGAAAAAGTTACCGACAGACGGTAATTTGTCGTGGAATTACCTACTGCAGCTGTACCCAACTTTGAGATATGATTACCTGTCACGGCTAACGTCAATTTTTACTCAGCTCTGAAGACAGTATCTTCATTGCCTATAGACAGAATATATAAGTCCCTAAAAAAAGACACACGATTGCTAATAGAAATGAGAGTTTTCTACTTTCTGCTACGACACATTTGTGGTTCTGATCGATGGAATAGCCATAGCATCTTTTGTTCAAACCGTTGTTCATTAAAATTTCACAGCCAAAATGAATTGGTTGTGATATTTCAAGGTGTTTACCTGGATATAGTGAATTTTTTCTGAAGTATCAAAGGACATTGTTTCAGGGCATGAATATTGATGAGATAAGCGAATCTGGTCAAGATTCATTGATTTTATTTTCCCATTATGATTCGGCTAACTAACCGAAAATTACAATTTAATAGAAGGTTTGCGTAGTGTAGTGATTCATTTCTTATAGAAAATGTTTTCAGTAAGTTAACATGGTTTCTGCTCATTTCGGCAGTTTGCTTCATTAGTTGATGAAAAGATTCAATCGTATTGTCGACCCCTGCAAAATGAGGCTAACTTGTCGAAGTACTCTTGGGTAGTCTTGACCAGTTCATTGTCAATTCTTGAATCACGTTTAGAATATAACGAGTACGCAAAATAACACAACTAGATGTGTGTAGCTGACATAGGTAATCTTTTACACAAAATACATCTGCTACAGGAATTCAAATTACCAGCTACCGGTAATTTGTTCTGTACGTTGTATTGACAATAAGCTTATGAAACATACATAGATCGTGGGGTACCGAGTTCGCACCCCGGCAAAAGCAAGTTTTTCTTTCAAATAATTATTAATAAAGATCAATTTAATTTCATTTCAGTTAAAATTCAATCCAAAATAAACCAAGTTAACTTTCAATTACTAGAATAAACATGGTTATATGCCTTAGTGTTGCAGGCTATAATATCAATCAAATTTTTTTAAAAATTGTATTTGTCATATTGGAATGAGTTTTACCAAAAATATGCTCCTTGAAGTTATTTGAAAAAAAAAATGTTTTGATCTGGGATTGAACCCGGGACTGTAAGCCATATATTTCGTTCTAAGTTGTAAGGAAAAATATAACAGCTCCTATAGGTAACAAAAAACTACATCTGTGATAGCAAGTTGAGAAAATACAGCTGCCACAGCTATTTGTCGAAATATTTCCTGTGGCAGCTGTAGTTTCTCAAAATCTACAGCTGCAGACAAATCTCAGCTGTAGCAGGTAACTACTTTTTCCTCAGTGCGGTCAAGTAGATCTGACTGTGACTTCTGTTCTCTTGATCCGATTTCGAAAATTTTTTTCCTGGGTTGGTATGGTCAAGAACTCTCATTTGAGTCATTTATCAACTTTGTTCGAGCAAGATTACCATAACGAAAAGCCTTGACCATCTCTCCAAAAATAGCAGCCTATCTCAGCCTATGAACGGTGTTACGCATCAAACGTTTTTGTTGAACGCAGTCCATTTTTTTAAAATATCCATTGCTGAATGTAGGCCGCCCCGAAAATAGCACTAATTCTACTAAATCTGGATGCGCTCGACCGATTATGCTCATCTCCGAACTTAAAATGACATTTGAATTAACAAAACGGGGTTCCATTAAGATTGGTGACGCACAAACAGATCTCATGAATCTTTTTTTTCGCTGACTTAGCATCTCTAGGCGACCACAAAACTTTTCTGACAAAACGGGAACGGGTTCAATTCGGGTTGAACGAGATTGAATGGCATTCCTACCAGAAAGCTCGAAAATATTTCAAAGTCAGCAGATTTGTAGCTTATAGTT
>JANTFA010178746.1:0-18752 GCA_026413405.1 Phytosciara flavipes
GATCCTGCGTCTCAGATGAGAGAACTTTGGGCATTCACATATTACGTGAGTTCCCGTTTCCTCGTCTGTTCCGCAGGGACGTTACTTTTGTGCTACACATTGAACAAAAGGTCGTTTACAGAATTTGTCCTCATCTGGGTTCGAGCACCGGTGTTCGGTAATCTCGGTAAGCTTCATTGATGGAAACATTACCGTCTGATATGTGCAAGTGGTGGCCAGGAAGCCTCTTAATTTGACTATTCGTTCATGTTTATACTTCGGACGTGTACGGCGTATGCATGTCACACGTATTAGCCATACGTGTCCAAGGCAACGTAGTAGAAACGTTTCTTGGCAACCAGTTGAACATATCACACTTTGATTTTTCATCAGTGTTGATTGAGGATTTTCTTGTTGATAAAATCGATCCACTTCAATGTCCAGTGTGCTTTTGTTAGATAGAAAAGCCTGATTATATTTAGCTTAGAGTTTCGATTTCGTGCTCATATCAGATATCAATAACATTTTGACCAGGCACGAACGAAATGGTTTGTAAAAGAACACCGACAGCGCAGCTATTTTGACATTTCAATAAATTTCTCATTCTCATTTGTTCGAATAAACAATGAACCCTTATCTACCATTCTTAAACAACTCTGCTGGAGCTAGCCAATGCATCATTCTAGGTCTCCACTCACAAGGTAACACGCGTAATTTGATACAACACTCATCATTTCCTTACCTACGCAAATGCATTGTTTTTGTCTAAATATTATTTTCTCTTCGTACTTATATCTCAGTCATCCCTCGTTCGTTTGTGATATATGTGTGTAAACATTCAATCGGAATGAAGAATCATTTTATTGTCGTGGTGTCATTTATACAGAGAAGACTGACTGACTAACCATGCTGGCTCATTCATGTTTCAAGCATTCGAAAATTTCCAGATGCGAATAAATGTTCCTTCATAACAAACAGTAAAAACGATTACAGCATCTTGATGAGTGCTGCTGCTTATAAAATTAATAGAAATAAAAACTCATGGGATGTGTTGAAGACAAGAAACACGCATGGTTAACACAAAATGAGTGAGCAAATGAAATCCGATACTCTCATTTGTTTGGATTGGTAATTTATCTAAGAAGAAAAAAAACGGTAGCATTTCTCTATTAATCTGAAATGTTCCGTGTGCATCTAGTTTTCTGTAAAATGTTCTGCATCAACCAACACCACCGTTCGCTGAGAAGTTTTTAATATCAAATAAAATCAATGGAAGAAAAGGAAAAACTTGAATTTCTTAACATTCCGAAAACTGTGAATTGAGTTTGTTTTACTTCTTTGTTCATGCGTCTCATGTTCTTATTTCAAATTTTATCTTCATTTCTTTTTTATCGAAATGAGCTAGCGTAGGTATTTTGCTATGTCTTTTTTTTTCGGGCGACTAACGAAAAAATCGTGGTATGCGCTATCCCGACGAAATAGTATTGAATTGTAAGGCTTTTGAGAACCGTGAAATACGAACCAGCTGTAAATGTTTCTAAATTAATTACGTCAGCACATTTAATGACAAAACGTGCTCAATAAAACTTTATACGAACACACAACCACAGTCTCGTTCTAAGTTCTAACCTTCTGACTATTTGAATGAGTAATACGATTTTATTACCCAAGATTCTAATCGTTTGCATTTTAACGCTATACAATTTATACTTTTCTTATAGTTATATGATGCTGACGGTGAAACGTTCTCTTTAAATGAATGTGGAGTAAAAAGTTTTTGATATTTTTAGTATTATGAAAGTGAGATCGAGCTAAATGAAAGTTATGCAAGTCGTTGAGTCAAAGGTGTGGTTACCTTAGAGGTCATTCATGAAGTATGTCACATTCAAATCGACGTATCACACTCTCCCCCATGTCCGGACTGTTAAGATAGGCTCACCCATGGTGATAAGCTGATTCCAGAAATGTAATGGTTTGATTCATTTGATTTAAATCGGGTTAACATTGCATGTGGAATTGTTTGGTTGACATTTTTTTGCCACAGACTTATAGAGACTAGAAGGTTACTTTAAAAAGGCGCGAAATTCAAAACAGAACAGAAATTCAAGTAAACCAAAAATTTTCAGTTTGTCATTCTTCTGCAGAGGGATTACCAAATGAACAGAACATGCACAATGTCAAGTTTGTTTTAAATTTTGTGCCATTCGAAGTTCCTCTCTGGCCTTTCTCTAGCCTTTATAAATCTTTGGCAAACAATTTCTTTTTAGATGTCAAAATTTGTGGGTCTGAAAACCAAATAGTGTCACCTGGCATTTTGAACTGACGACAAATTTCGGTTGAATATTTAAAGTTCGCGCTGCATTTTTGAGTTATTTTTCAATCATTTTGCAAACAAAGTGTTGATTCTTCAGACATTTTTCCTGGACTCTTTTTTGCAGCTGGTTGCATGAAAAGTTGTATGCAACACGTTGTGAAATTTGGTTGTTTTCGTCATCTGGTATTTCGTTCGTTTGATAGCCCAACGTAGCTAGTACTTCATAAGCTGTAATGCATTTTCGGCATACCTTTCGATTAGAACGCGTGGTACAACCTAATGTCACTTTCTAGCAACGGCACAGAGATGGTTTGCAAAATTAGAGGGTGAAAAATATCAGACAGTGCACCTTGAGAGTGTTATGAAATTGTCAAGGTACACTCTCCAATTTTCCACCCTCTAATTTTGCAAAGACACACACTGTGCGGTTGCTAAAAAGTTGCCTCGAGTAGACGTTCGTTTTTGACCTGACAGACGAGACAGACGAGACAATAGTCACTCATTTTAAAGACAAAAATGAACGATGAAAATGAAACTTATGTAATGAATTACCTCAATCAGTTTATTGTGAGCGCTTTATTCCTCACCACAAAATTCATAATTCTACAAATTCACTGATGCTCACGACACGAAGTTCTTCCAATCTTGATATTAAAAGTAATTTTTCTTGTTCATAAAGCTCCAGTGAATTAAGAACGCATAATAATCTCAATTTTTA
This sequence comes from Phytosciara flavipes, assembly GCA_026413405.1. Taxonomy (NCBI): domain Eukaryota; kingdom Metazoa; phylum Arthropoda; class Insecta; order Diptera; family Sciaridae; genus Phytosciara; species Phytosciara flavipes. The sequence continues at coordinate 3,012 of JANTFA010178746.1, forward strand.
ATTTAATAATCTGAAACGAATACATATGTAGCATTACAATAATGCCATTAGTGTAATAAAGGAAGAATAAGAAGAAGAGGAAGAAAAAACGAGGTATATTCATAATCTGTTGAACAACATAAATCATAACCAAATAACATATTTTTATATGCCATCGCATCGGTGTATAATATTGTTCTACATAATTAATAATAGGATTGTTCCAAATCTCACGACATAAGACTTTGAGTTTTTCTCGTTTTTTATTTCGTTTAATCTTCTTTTTTTTTTGGTCGATTTTATTTAACATGAACTCTGAAAAAAAAACAACAAAAATGGAAAACATGCATTCGATGAAGGTAAAAAAAATTCAAAATGCAGCGCACTACAACTCGGAAATGTTGCAAGCAAGAAATTCGCGTTTTTACGCAACGTTGCACTACAAAAAAAGTTTTTTTTTTATTTAAAACTTTTAACATTATTATTGTACACACATACGTATGTATCTAAAACAGATCTTCATTCAATCCAAAAGTAAAACAGTAAGGGGGACCCGTACGAGTAGAGAATGGTGTCTATAGAACGGCTCTGCAATGTTATCTTTCAATCATTTTATTTAAACTCATCCCTTGTTAAAATTGCTTACAGCAATTTCGAAAGCCCCGTCCGAAGTCTCATTTATGAAAACATTCATCAAAGTCACGTGACATTTACTTGAGATATTGACAAAAGCACTAAAATCCAAAATGGCGACTGTCAGTCATTTTCTTACGTCACCGAAAACTGTTCTACCGCTTTACGGCCATCACTACCTTTCAAACAAAAAAGGTTTACGAAATTTACTCGAAATACAAGCAAAAAACACTGAAATTCAATATGGCGGCTGGCGGCCATCTTTTCACGTCACCACCGAAAACAGTATTAGCACTTTACGGTCGGCATTACCTTTCAAAACCAAAAAAAAGTTTACGAAAATCAAATGAATCGATGTATCGACAAAAAACTGTACCTTCACTGTACGGCCGAATAGCTGAACTTAGGCTCACTCTATGGGCTCTAACTTCCGAGTCCAAGATTCGATTTGAACTTTTTTTTTCTGAATTGGTTTAATCAATACCTTCCATGTGCACCATCTATGCACTTTCTGCGAGCAATACCGCCGGTATTGGAGAAACCTCGACCAGACCTCGGAAATTGCCCTATTTCGACAATAACTTTGGATCGGCTCGACCGATTTTGCGCATCTTCGAACTTAGCCTGGCTTTTTCGATAACTCAAGTGATGACGGACGGACACAGATAGACAGACGAACTTGATTGCTGATTTGGCATCTAGGAGTAACCACAGAAGGTTTGCCCTTACTCCGGGAGTCAAAATCGACGTGTTATATAAACGTAAGAGTAAAGGCATGAGACACTCGTACTTCGTACGGGTCTAAAAAAAGAGTTGATAATAAGAACTATATCTACATATAATATATAAATTGCACTCTATAAAAGAACGTAAACACCACACTCAAAGTATAATTAAAATTTTAGAATTTATCGTTATTTTACATGAAACATTAAAAACATTAAAAATGCATACCAAAACAGGTTATTTTGATCTATAAAAATGCCGACCCTATTAAAAACCAATTTATTTGTTAGATGTTGTATCCATAGATGTAAATGCCTCTCTCTCTCTCTCTCTCTTTCTCCGTGTTGTTACTTATATTGTATACGATTAGGCTATGGTTGCAAGAGCATAATGTATTGCATAAAAAAACGTAAGGGGGACCCGTACGAGTAACGCACAACATATAGCTGGTTGTCCATAAAAGGCATACATCTTGAAACTGCTCTGCAACATTGCATTCTCAAATAATTTCATTCATCCTTCGTTAGAATTACTTACAGCAATTTCGGTAGTCTCGTAAGAAGTCTAATTTGAAAATTGAACTCTAAAAAGATATCATCAAAATTTACTTGAGATTTGGCCAGGAAACACTAAAATCCAAAGTGTCCACTGGCAGCCATTTTCTGAAGTCACCGAAAAAGGTTCTATCGACCATCACTTCCTTTCAAACTAAATGAATCATAAAAACCAGATGAAATTTACTCGAAATACAAGTTACGAACACTGAAATCCACAATGGCGGCTGGCGGCCATTTTCTTAGGTCACCGAAAACAGCAGCACCACTGCACGGCAGAGAAATGATAACAGGTGGAGTTGCTGCCGCCTCATAGATAGAATGAGCATGTCAAAATTACTGAAAATATTTGAATGACATGGCCCCAGAGAATGAAAAAGTATGGTTATGTCATCAATATATGAAATTGAAGGAATTAATTATTATTTGACTCAACGGATTCGACACTTTGTTTGGGTTAAATCCGCCGAAAATTAATTATTTCGTTTGTTGGTAGTCGTCAGGCCCCAACATCTATATAAACTCGAACAAAATTTGACGTTCTGCTGTTGAATGGGAAATCCTCTCATGCTCATTCTATCTCTGAGGCGGAAGCAACACCACCTGTTATCTTTTCTCTGCTTTACGGTCGTCATTACCTTTCCAACAAAACAAATAATAAAAATCGAATCGTACCTGTACGTCCAAAGCATAAAACCCTCGTACTTCGTTCGGGTCTAAAAACAACAAGAACAGAATTAATTTATAGAAAATGGAATACATACAAAATTCAAAGGATGTGAACGGGGGGAAATAAGAAAAACGAATGCGCGCTATCGGCTTAAAACATATTTAAGACATTTTTTTCTCGAATTAACATCGAGGGTCGGTACATTTTAATCGGTGAGCACATAATCCAAAATTGTTTAAGAGTTCGTTGTGGATTGGGATCATTGTGGAATGTTGGATGTTTTTTCGTTTGTTTTGTTGTTGTTACCCAATAAGAAGTCATTGTATGGGGAATCTAATGCATTTATTGAAGCAAAAACTCAAGGAAAAAAATGTTCTTTTATTGATAATAGAGATTTCCTTCTGTAACGCACAGCTACTATGCGGCCATATATGGGTAATTCTATGACCTGTGCCTGAACCTGTGCAAAGGCAGAAAAAGAATTCTGAACAGCACTTTCCATATTTAGACTGAGGCACTATAGTTTGATAACCAGCCGAGTCGTACCAATTTTCCGTGGTTCAGATTTTATCATGATCATAGTGTTATCGTCAGTAGTTGGTCAGGAAATTTTAGTTGCTTGGACGAGTGGAGAGTTTGTAGTCAGTTCTTCGTTGTAGTCATTTATATCCTCGCGTTCATTGAACTCGTTCATCCTTCGGCTTCACTCATTTCATGAACAACAATCACACTCAAATAATATACCCACGCACTCGTACAATAACGGGGTTGTAGGTGAACAATTATCCAATTCAATCCTCCATAGACGGACAATTTCGTGTGAAAAACATTTCGGATTGTTGGTTTCCTCAGCTCCACTCGCGTGAAATCTTGTCACACACGATTATCGAGCGCTGATTATCCTTTTGAAAATGTCATGAACTTATCGGATATCTATGTAGGAATCTTTGAATAGAAATATTTTGGAAATAGTTTTCTGTTGGATGCCCTTGCGTGACATTTGATTTAGCTCAACACTTTGTGCTTACGTTTCCCTAGAGAATCTGTGCCATGCATGCACCAACTAAGTCACATCCAGAATTTCTGTCAGAATGTCACCAATTCCTTTCATTGAAATTGTGACTTTTGAAACAGGTGGTCGACTATGAAAGTGCGCTTTGTATTCGCGAAATTTTTTTTGTTCTTATTTTGGTCCAATGTAATCGAGTCGAATGTTATACCAGAACCACTTCGCATTTCGACGAGACATTTTGCACCGTACATGTATCAGAATAGCAAGGGCAACTTTTTCAAAGGCTTTGAATTTGAATTTATGCAACAAATGGCCGAAATGCTGAACGTGAGCCTGCACTTCCAGGCCACATCTAACCATTCCGATATTTGTTACGATGTTGCAATGAAGTAAATTTGTTTTTTTGCAACGAGGGTTAGATTTTCATTTTGCTTGTTTTCAGCGTCACAGATCTTTGTATCGGTGGAATATTTCCAACCGAAGATACCTTTGACAGTGCATTGATGTCTGTAACGTATGCCAGTGACGATTTGACTTGGTGTGTTCAAAAAGCGGAACTGATGCCAACGTATTTAGCCCAAATTTGTTTTATACAACCGGTGCCATGGTTTATGATTATTTTTGGTTACGGTTACGTAAGCGGACTGTTGATATATCTATTGGTGCAATTCGATCTGGATTATAAACGGCGGAACAATTGCGATTGGCATCAGACCACTTGGCTGGTCGCATTGTCAGCAGTTATTGGTCTAACACCGAATTTCAGACCCTTGAAAGTGACGGTTCGAATTTATTTTGTGTTTGTTCTCATCACAGCATTCTTTCTGTTTCAAATTATATTCACGCGTTTCTTCGACATTTTCGTGTACATAAAAATACTGTGGCGTCAAATCTCTTCGTTCGACGAGGTTTTGGATAGAGATTTCGATTTGGTCGGTTCACGGGAAGTATTCAATTTTCTGAATCGAACTCAAATGGTTATTGAAACAGTTGACCTTTTCAACTCGATGTCTCGTGATTGTTAAAACTCTAAACTTTTGTAGATTCCCACCCACAAAATGGAATCGTTCAATGTTTGTGATGACATAACGGGATGTTTGGCATATGAACCAAATCTCAAGAATCTTGCAATTGGTGGCTCTCGTCAGAATATTATCAATGCATTGCGGAATTCCAGCTCGAAGATGTTTTGCTTCGATGTTTTGGAAAATATCGCAAGCTATCCAATTGGTCTGTACATGCGAAAACATTCTGCTTTGGGGACGAAAATAAACAAGATCGTAGAAAAACTGCTCGAATCTGGATTCTTTGTCAAATGGAAAAGTGATTCTAAAACCGAAAGAAAATATGAACCAACCGCATTGAACATAAATCATACATCAGCGGCACTAGTTTTTATAATAGGTGCTGGTTCGGTCTTATCTGTTTCATCATTTGTGGCCGAAAATATTATTCATTGGAAAATCAGACGGTGGCGGGGCAACAGACGTACTATTTGTATGTTTTTGGAGAAATTTTTCACTTGCCGACGACATTTTTTAACAAATTTACCCGAACGTTTGCAAAGACAGAATAAGAATTCTGAACCGCCCTTTCCATATTTAGAGTAAGGCACTTGTTGAGAACGATTTGAATTGAATTGAGGGAACGGTAGAGGTGTGAGGCCGCTCCAAGAGTTTGGGGCGGATCTTCTGAAGCCGGTCGGACTTTGCGAAATGGAATTCGGGTGGCCGAATTTTATTTTTCTTTCAAATATTTACCTGATGATTGTATGAGAATATCGTACACCTTTCGGATTTCTTCCTAAGGAGTCGTCAAGAAATAGCTTTTGATGTTTATAATTAAGTAATGTTAGTGTCACGAGTTCCAGCTTTTAATTGTACGCACGATTTGAATGATCACTCTAAAACCTAATATGAATTAAATGTAAAATGAGAAGCACAACTGGGGTTTTCGTTATTTTGATTATACTGCCTTGTTATTGTCAGTATTTTGTGAAGCATTTTCCTCGCACAGCCACCTACACTCCAAAAAGTGCTTTCTCACTTATTTTCACTGACTCGTTGTTGAACGAGGCCAGAAGATGGGCGCATATCTCGAAGTGACCTTTGTCATTTTAAAATAACGGCTGCTTGCGTTAAAGAAAATTGAATTGGCTGTATCAATGACTGTCATTGAATGACAGTTCACACCGTACACAGTGGCCAATTTCGAAGTAGATGCGGTCTTAATTATCATTTTTCTTTAGTACGTAAAGTGACGTTTGTAAATGTATTATGTTATGATAGCCCTTGGTCCGACCCAGCCAAAACCAGTGCCAGACGTCATCGGCACAGCATCCCTGCCGGACGGTCGGACGTCCGGAAAAGAAAGTTATATTTTCTCAAAAATTCTCTTTCTCGCCGGAGGCGACGGACGTCGGGCGACCATATGGTCGTTGGAAAGCTGATGTCCCCTAAGTAAGATTCCAAAATTTCGCATTTTACTTTATTTACGAGATTTACGTGTAAATAGTATCGATATTTGAGGTTGCTATGTCAGCAAGAGCGTGGAGCCATGGTTGTGGTGTTGATCGGACCGTGCCAGTAATAATTGGAGCGGCTTCGTTCAGTTGTACATTAACCTTTTGGGCGTGTGTGCTGTTGATCCACGATGAGCAGCAATACTCGGCTGCCGGAAAAACTATTGCCAGTGCAGTGGTTCGCAAACAGGATGCTGTTGCTCCCCAGGTGGTTCCAGCCAATTTTCTCAGTTAGCAACTAGCAACTAGTTAGCAAAGCAGCTGCAAATGAAAGACAAATCCTTCCAAAGAAATGTGCTGCACACACCATACACCACTTACCGAAACCTATTTAGTGTGCCTGCGAATGAATTTATTATTCTGCACATAAAAGTAACGCAACATATTTATATGGGATTAAAACAGCGATAATGAGCAATAAAAAATAAAAGTAACAGCAACAACCTATATGCTCGGCTAACAACAACAAAAAACACAGAACATAAATGTTTTTCCATTGTAGCACATAAATGATTTAGAGATTTTTTACTAACAATTCCTAGGTACGAAGCTAAACAAATTCAGTTTAGTACACACACTAATCTAATGCAATAGAAGAGAAGAGAAATTTTCCGAAAACATTTTAACTTCCATCGTCTTCTGCAGGTCTTGGTTGCAAATGGGCAAATGTTGCTAATCGACGTCATTAATTTTCTGCATATAAAGATAAATGTATTGTTTAAGGTCTAAAGAGTCAAATATAAAACTCCCATCTACGACTTTTTATACCCATGCGATAAGAATCATGCTAATTTATGGTACAACGATAAAATATATCAAAATAAACTGACAGAGCAAAAATTGCAATTTAGATTTTACATTCTTATTGTATAAATGAAGACATTTCAGATGACTAATCTACAAAACTTTAGAACGCTAGGTGTACGATATACAACACTGTGATGTTAATTGACATTATAATACACCTAAGATATAGCTACCGTGTGTGTATATATATACAACGATAATGCCACTGCATTGACATCACATATAGAATGTTAGGGGTCATCCACAAATTACGCACACACTACATGGGAGGGGAGGAGGGTGTGACAAAAGCTTACGTTTCATATACTTTTTTCAAATATTCCCCATATATTTTGACGTGCAATGAGAAAGAGGAGGGAAGAGGGGGTCTGTTCATGTGCAATTTGTGAATATAGCCCATTATAGATTCAATAATACACTTTCTGCAACGGCGCTGCGAAAAGTGAACTTTTTCATGCATCATTTGGGTAATGAATGATGGGTGATTTTGTCACTGTTTCTTTCACTTTACATCACTAGCGATGAAATGGATTTTTGTCACTCCTTTTGATGCATTAACCGTAAATAAAAATCCTGTCCCGACCGAAACTTGAACTCCCGACGCCAAAGCTCAAAATTTATCGACACAGAAAGTTCATAGATGGTGCAAATGAAAGGTATTGATTACACTAATCCAGAAAGAAAAAGTTTTTGAAAATCGGATCTTGAGCTCGAAAGCTAGAGCCCATAGAGTGAGCCTAATTTGAGCTATTCGGCCGTACAGTGGAGGTAGAGTTTTTTGGTTTTTTGGTCGACTCCCGACCCTCGACTATTTACTCTTTGTCGAGTAAATTTCATCAACTTTTTATTATCTTTTTTTTGTTTGTAAGACCGTAAAGTTTTAATACTGTTTTCGGTGACGTAAGAGAATGTCCGCCAGCCAGCCGTCATCTTGAATTTTGGTGTTTTTTGTCTATATCTCAAGTAAAAATGTCACCTGAATTTGACGATTTTTTTTTATCGAGTTCAGTTTATAAATGAGACTTCGAACGGGGCCTTCGAAATTTTGCTGTAAGCAATTTTAAGAAGGGACGAGTTTAAATAAACTGATTTAAACATAACATTGCAGAGCAATTCTATAGACACCTAACTATCTACCGGCCTCTACTCGTACGGTTCCCCTTATGTTTGAAGCGTAACATAAATGCAGTCTGCGTGCTTGTTCATAGAGCGGTTATGACGAGGGTTATGTTCCGCAATTCAAAAGTCCACTTTTTGCAACTTGTTGCACAAACTACTATCTCCACCATATCAGGTGTAGTGCATATTTTGAAAATGTAGAAATGTAATGCGCTACTCAAAATTGAATATAATACCTTGTTCACTCTACACCATATCCGTCGTAGAATGAATATTCCCATGTTTAGGGTGAACAAGATCTAAAACTGATCCTCTAAAAACCAAACCAAGCTCAGCTGAACGAACAACAATGCACAACGACTACAGCACAACACTCACAGTGAATGGATATTGTATATCGAGAGTGGATAAGTTTTCTTTCGAAAAATTGTGTACAGTTGTTTAGTTGAATACGAACCGTTTTGACGTGAGGTTGCCGGTTGGTGTATGTAAACGATCGAAAAATTGTTGTCTGTTTGTTGTTGTGGTGTTTTTTTTGTTGTTGTCTGTCTAAAGTAGAATTAAGTAATTCGTTCCAAAGACACACTGTTAATTTAAAAAAAATCGGTTTTTTTGTGCAATTAAAAAATTAAATTTTTTCCATCAACAACAAAACCGTGGTTTTTAGTGCTCGAGTTTCGTTTTTTTTTTTGGTAAAGAGAAAAGAAATTTAATGTTCGGTTAATAAAACGAAGTGATAATGTTGAATGTCACTCCTGAGTAATTCTCTGTCAAACAAAATCAGCAAATTTTCAAATTATAAATTAAATTATAATTCCATGTTCAACGGAAAGAGGAGAAGAAACAAAAAAAAAACATTTTCTCACGAATCTATTTCGGAACAGTAACGCTGGAGTACTCAACCAAGACAACAGCACAAAAAGACTTAATTTGTTTCCTTTCATTAGTTTGCTGTGGATATAAATGCTTTAATGTCTTACAAATTGTGTTCACAAAAAGCCGAATGTTTCTTGTTCATGTTTCAAGATTTAAATGAAATTTTTCGGTTTCACGTCCACACAACACGCTTTTAACTATTTACAATATTCTACAAAACAAATCTGAGAATAAGCTTTCCAAAACGGCAAAGAAGAAGAAGAAGAAGGGAAAATAAATTCATTACAACGCTGGTAACATTTCACGATCGTAAAAATTACCAAACCAAACACAATTTTCAAACATCAACTTTTGTCAGCTGATCCGTTGGATATTCAATATTCACTTTTCGTGGCATTTTTTTCCGTTTCTTTTCTCTTATGTTTTGAAACACACATCCGAAACCATAGATGTGATGTATAGCGCGCTTCTGCCCCCGATTACACATAAAATGTACAACGGATTTGGGAAGTGCTTGAGTAAACTCATGTTTCAAAAAGTATGGTGTTAACCTTCAATAATTTGGCGTTATTTATAATGGACTTTTGTCGTACACACAACACATACTCTATGCCATTTCATGATTTTGTACGTATTCATGGATTAAACGGTATGCTTTGTTGGCGCTTTTGGTCAACCAACAACTTCCATTTTGATGAATACCTACAACAACAGTCAGTGCGTTCATTAAATCATTTCGAATCAAAAAAATGCTTTTTTGAGGGAATACGACTGTGCCAAGCCAACCATGAGCCCCAGCACTGCGAGAGACAAATGAGTCAGGTTCACACATTAAAATTGTTTATTATGTCGGTTTTCATGCCGGTTTGAACATTTCAGCTCAAGTAGTCCGAAAATTTGCCAACAAATTTTTATGTTTCTCGACTAAACTAACTATAAACTAAACGAATGCTGTCCGTTATGTCATCATTTTTTAGACTCGTACGAAGTACACGGGTCCAATGCTTTCACTTTTAAGTTTGCAACACGTCGAGTTCGCATCCCTGAATAAGGAAAAAATTTCTGTGACTGGGGGGGACTCTGTCGGAGAACAGGATAACTTGACTTAAACAAAACCAATCTTGATGGGAGTTTTCTTCTCCATTTGTAATCAAACAAATGACAATTTAAGTTCGAAGATGAGCAAAATGGGTCGAGCCGATCTAGAGATATGGTCGAACTAGTGCTGTTGATGTTTCGCGCATATATTACCGGCAGTATTGCTCGTACAAAGTTGATAAATAGTGCAGGGAATAGGGATAGGAAGTTGTAGCCTAAAGTGGTGGTGTTTTCTTTGTCAACATCTCGTGAAAATTTAATCCGATTTCCTTGATTTTCTATCTTCAAAAGATAGTGACAACCGTGGGATTAGGATAATTGAGCAGAACGAGCCCTGGACATTGACCCCAAAGGAGTGTGCGTACTCATTCATTCTAATGAAATCCATTCAAGCATTCTTCGACTCAAAATCTAGTACATATGAGTTCCTATTAGTCGTAAATGTTATGCCATGCCGTTGTGCCTGTATATGAACTACCTCGATATTATGGTAGTTCATAGACACTATTAATGACTGATAACGAATACTTATTGACTTTGTGATTTAAAAAAAACCAGGCAGTATTGCTCACTCTGGAGATCGAACTCACAATCCTTGGCGTAAGAGTCCAACGACCTACCGATTGAGCTAGTTGGCACCTAGCCACAACCGCAAAGCTGTAAAACCGTTTTCGGTGACCTAAGGAAATGGCCGACAGCCGCCATATTGGATTTTAATGTTTTTTGCCACTACCTCGAGTAAGTTTTTCTAGATTTCGGTGGATTTTTTCAGAGTTCAATTTTCCAAATTGGACTTTGTACGGTGATGAACTTAAAGGTTCAGTGTTCTAAGGCGTATGTCTTTACACGTTGTACACTTTACTCGTACGGGTCCTGCCTATGTTCATCACAATTTTTCTGTTATTGTTGTTCAGCTCTTCTTATGCAAATAACAAAATGTGTTAATAATTACCCATCCATTTGAATACGCAAAAGTTTTGCATTGTCAAGTTTGAATAAATCACAGGGTGTGTGGTGTGGTGTGATGATGTCTTTCGTTATAAATATTTTTTTCGCATGACATTATTGAGTTTATGGTCTGTTATTGTTCGGAACGAAAGGTATATAATGTTGCAAGACATGCTCATATTTAGCGTACCTATTCACACACAACAACATCACGTTAATTTTCCATAAGACAGACTAAAACTAATCGGATTGAAAGCGCGTGAGATCTATAATAAATGTTACGTTTACTCGCAATGTTTCAATGCAATAAATTTTATCGCACACAGAAACCAACTGGTGGAATATATTGTGCTCCTCTTAATACTCATGAAAATTAAGACGAAAAAAGAAGAAGAAGAAGAAGAAAAAACGCAGGCAAAGATACGTCGGTGCCGTTATTCTATTTGTGTATTGCTATACTTTAAAAAATCTGTAGGGTCTGTTGGTCTGTTTATCCAATCATTGGATTGTAATTCTATGTGGCTCTTAAAAATACAAGATTCATGTTAAGTTAACAGCTAAATGCCGCAAATGCTTATATTGTAATAGGCCTCAGGGCTGTTGTTATATTTCAGCATGTTTATACATTTCGATTGCAATTGCGTTTCTTCCGTTTCTTATGCAGCGAATTTATATTCTAAAAAATTATTTTTATTTGCGTAATCATTTTAAGTTATCGTCTTCGGCCATTAAGATTGTTAATAGTTGCATCATTCCGAGCAGAGAATGCTGTTGGTGTATATCAGTATCATCATCAGCTTTTGCCACTGCAATACACCGGTCAATATACGGTTTTTGCAAGGAGCATGGATTTTGCACAAATTCGTTTGGGTTGAATCACACTGTTTGTCAAGCATCCAAGAACTCACAAAATTTTTTGCGCCACCCATTCGAATCTTATAGTCCCATCTTCATCCATGACATTGTGTCGTGATCAACGAACTTTAAGCCAAAATATCTCCAAATTCATTCACATTCACTAGTGTACCAGATAAGGTTCCATGAAGGTTGCTCCAAGAAGAGTCTCATCGATTCCGAGCTATTTCAAGACCCAATTTCATTCATCACGGGACAGGTCATGGAATTGCAGCCATATAGACGACCTCAATGCATTCACTGATTTTAAATCAGCCTGCTTACTAGGAACCTCCAGCTGCCGCCAGAGATGCAGTCTCGGAACAAAGATCTGATTATGTCAACGTAAGGCCCGATGCCATATAGCGAATAGTAGAAGTTGCAGCTTGACACCAACTCGCTTCCTTGAGTTATTGATGAGAATGAGTACAAGAAAGCGATAGGCTGATGTCAAGATGTGAACTTATGATATATAAGACTCAGGGTGATAGATCCATTTCATCCAAATCGGTATATTGGCATCAGGCTGCCTTCTATGTGACAAATTTTATAACTGAAGAAGGCAATCAGATAATATCAATCTTGATGCCTATTGCCAATCAGAGTATGCAGTTTTGCCTTTTTCTCAGTCGACTTTCTGACACGGACACGGAGCTTCGTCTGGATGTAAAGGAAAAAAAACACGAGCCTGTCATTAGATCTGTTGATTCCGACTGTCCTCGTGTTTTTGTGATGACTGTGTATGAAATCAATTCATTTCAAAAATATGTCCAAGTTGAAGGCCAATTTTCAATTATTGCGTCGCCGCTTTATAATACACAATCCTAACGGACACTGACTTATTACATGCAAAACAAATCTCCATAAAAATATGGGTAGTCAAAATCGGAAGTCATTGGCATAGATTGAATTATGTCATTGTCGTGTCGATTAGGAAATCTATAATAAATTTGCTACAACCATACATAAGCTCGGTGGAGCATTTTTTTTCTGCTCTTCTTCTTTCTTTCTTCAATCGGCAGCGATTTCAAGCAGAAATTGAATGAGCAAACAACCGAATATTGCACATTGATGAATAATACAAATGCATAATTTACGTGGCGATTACAGGTATAATACAGATAGATAGAGATTCGAATAAGGTTCGTCTACGTGTTTCACTTACAATGAGCACTACAACAACAACGGATGTACAAATTAAAAAAAATTGAATTTGAAAAAACAAATTATCTTTCTGTTTGCATAGCTAATGCAAAATGAAGTTGTGTGTGTACCTGCAAAGTATTTTTGCAATTCTCAGTTCGGAGCGACCCATTCGCTCATTTCAAAAGCCATTCCGTTCTTTTACTACACCTATTTTGGTTTCCAAAACAATTTTTATCAATTTTTTTTCTTCAACGTTGAAGAAATGTGTCATCCATAGAGAAATAGTTATTCGTTCACCGAGGGGAGAAAATAGGAAATTTCAGCAAAAGCGATGTTTGCGGCCAGAACGAAGCGAAGGTTGCTATTTGGGTTGAGTTGGAATGATTGGAATTTCCTATTTCTACTAAAGATCGAACACAACATTTTTCATGTGTGCATGGTTTGATTTATCGTTTTTCTGCTCGAAACCACTTTCGAAAACATGAACAAAATGACAGTTCAAATGGGAAAATTTCTATTTTCCCCCCATACCACGGAAGAAAGGGCTGCACTTTTTACCAAAATGTCATTCAAAGTGCCTCGAATATGTTGACTCTAGATGTCATCCAACTTTTTGACGCCAAGAGACAATGCGGTACATTTTCATCTCTGCTGTCGACAGATAGCTGCCAAACTTTTCATGCAAATAGTCCAGCATTTTGAGTCACATGTGAGCGCAGCTCGTACTACCGTCGTTTTGGTTTTACCCTTGAGTTTTGCTGGCATAATCTTGAATTGTGTCGCTATTTCAGCCAGCCAGCAGGTCCTATAATCCACGTTGCAATTTCCAGTCTTATTGATTACCAAGCCATTGATTACTTGGTGTTGGTGCATTTCGGCACGAAGATTCCGTTAATCATTATGTCTGGCGATATGGGGCTTGTGAATCACTAAACATGGAACACGTACTCAGTCATTGATTCACTGACTCTCAAGATCTTCACGATCTTCAAAAACATTCTTCCACTTGTCAAATACTTCCTGAGCCTTTTTGCTAGCTAGGCCAACGTTGCATTAACTCTTGCATTAACTCGGATGTGAGAAGCTTAATGTTGAATATTAGTGGGCTGAGTACGCTGCTCTGGTGTACTCCGAGTAGAACAGAGAAAGCTTCCGTTGTTCCAGCTGTCGTTGCATACGTGTCCATTATGATTTCTCCATATTGCTCTGCTCTATTAAATGAAGAAAATAGGATAAACCAAACCGCACACATGAAACATCATTTGTCGTCAAAGTGGCAACGGATTCAAATCTATCGATTGCATTAGACGGTAGAAGATGCATATGTTCACTGATTGTGTTGAGGTGAAAGAGATGTTTGATCTTTATAGCACACCCTTACTGACAATACAGTTCCTCAATGCATGTAGCCAATACACATTCTATTCTGATTTCCGGTTCGGGTCATTTATTTGTTCACAGTGAACCGGTACTTCTCTATCCCATTTTGTTGTTGTTGTTGTTAACTTGTGTAATCACTGAAAGGATCTGTATCTATGCACTGTGCATAACACTAAACGAATTCCAATAACAAAATTAGATTTTTATATAACAGCACCACAGCATAGCTAGAAGCAAAGATATGGTTTGAATCGCATCATTCTTTTTCTTTTCTTTTTTCAATATCATCATAATTGATGGTTGTGTAATGGCTAATAGAATTTTCTTGCTGAGTTACTTACAAGTATAAAAACGAAGACGATTTGTATCAATCACCTCGGAGATCTATATTTTTTCTGTGTTAAAGCCTCATTCTACATATTAATGCCTAGTATGACCATGCTCATTTGTTATGTTCATAATATTTCTCGACAAAATTTTTTTTTCTCATTTTGTTCTGAGATTTGTTTTGCTTTCAATCAAATTAAATTACAGTTTGATTGACACCTATCTGAAGTCGTATTATACGTATGCAATGTTTATACAAAAATGCTGCTTGCCGAAACCAATAGTTAATACCGATAGGAATATTGTACCGTTTCTATTACATCACTACTGATGAAATGGGGTAATGAACTATGGGAAAAAAATCTTAATTGCAAGTTTCGGATTAAAATTCACGGTGTTTTAGCAACAGAAGAGTGAGAAAAAAACTCGAGTCATAGATTTCTGTTGCTCTAAATAACTTCAGCCGGTCAAAAATAGCGACTAATTAAATAGTCTTCAGTTCAATTCGGATAGATTTTGTCTATGTACAACAAAAAATATCGCACTCACAAGTTCATTAATATCACATTGTAACAGTAGGGTAAATGCACTAGTAGCCGGCCATCTGTAGTAGTCTTCAGCCAAACTACAATTTTACTAGCTACCTACTTTTCGCTTGAAATTTGGCCGGTTAATGGTGCATCTACCCTGCATGGTGTTGCATGAAGTTGTTTTTTTTTCAGGTACATACGTTGGGTATGTATGAAATGGACCTCAGACAGTTTATACTTCGCGCATGTATGTTACTAAAGTATTCTATTTATAATCATCGTGCGATATGTATAATTATACGGGGTGCTCGAAGTAACCACTATCTGAAGTTCATTCCGTACTTAACCGCAGTATGTGTCTGAAAATGTAAGTTCTCTTACAAAATATCAACTTGAGCAACGAGGTGCACGTAGTATACTTTTCGACAATTGGTATTGCGTTCAGGGAAAATTACCACCTCGTAATAATATGAACGTCTTCTTTTTACAACCTTTTAACCTTGGAACGTCCGTTGTGTTTC
>JANTFA010178968.1:0-18744 GCA_026413405.1 Phytosciara flavipes
ATTTAAATTTTTGTGTTGGCAACAGTCGGAATATATTTGACGTTTATATAACTAACCACTGAAATATCAATCCTATATGCCAGTCTTCAACCAATCAATGGCATTGAATTCAAATGATCCGATGTAGATTTAATTTTCGATAACTGAATCATTTGATCGCTACATTTCAAAACAACACTCGAGACGATGACAAATGAACACTCCAGGGGTCGTGCAAGAATGACGTCCACCCAATTTTCGGATTTTTTGACTCCCCTCCCCCGCGACCACTTTTTTTCCATACCTGTAACATGGCGTGCCCTCTTCGGCCAGACCCCCTCACCCATATAGGGCGGACGCCATTCTTGGACGTCAATGTATAACTTCGATACGTTTTATTATGATGAGATTGTGACACAGTAAGAGAACTGGTAAGCGTTTCACAAATCAAGTATTTTATGGTCATCAAATATTGGCAGTAAACTATCCAATTTAAAGGTACTAGAGCCTTTAATATCGTTCCAGCGAGCCGAGATTCGACTAGCCGCAATTATCTACAATAAGGTCAAAACTTACCCGAAAATAATTCCAAAAATTTCTCCACGCCATAGTTGCCGGGAAAACGATAGCTCGGATCTTTCAAAGCATTCGCGTTATGCACCTTGATTCGCTTTATCATAAACGTTATATTATCCGGCTTACCGTCTCCATTGAAATCTGTAAATAGAAACAAAAAAGTAAAGAAAAACAAATGTAAAGTCATCTCACGTTTATGGAAGCTAATATCCTATTTCATCCTTTGCGAGATGCTAATAGGGCGACTGTGACGTCGTTTCGACAGATAATTTTAGGTTATATTCGGCCATTTCTGGAATTTCATTCGTTCTATAGAAATGAACCACATGTCACCTCTATCTGTCAAAGCGACGTCCCAGTCGCCATAATTATCAACTCTCGGTTTGCATAAGCTGGCATTTATTTTAATGTTGTTCTACCATTCATCCTTTTTATTATTTAGAGTTTACGCTTTTTTATGACTTTCCATTTTTTAATATTTTTTTTTTGAAATTTGTAGTTTAATGCTCACTGACAAATAGCAAAGATTTGTCGTTGAGATTGGGGTTTTAGTTTAACGAAAAAGTAAAGAGCAAAAAAAAAATGATGGGGCGCTCAGACAACCTTATGTAGCAAAGGTTAAGTGGTCGTGACGGCGTTCGTGTTTTGTCATTAAATTCTTTTTCAACATTCACATTAGGCGCTCAAGATTTACTTAGGAATAATCCTTATAAATGGCCATTTCTTCCAAGCAATGATATAAATCCAAAAGTTGCACGCAATTTTTTAGCGGTAGCATCATTTCATTTCTCTGTGATGCTAATACAACATGTTTTGTTCGGTGTGAATCATTTGAGCTTTGAGGTAACGGTTTCACACTTCTTAGAATGACCCATACCGAGACCATATTGCTAAAATTATCAAAGATCTGTGTTTGTGCGTAAAAAGTATTGGGGTTCATTATGGCGCTGATGGAAGTCGAAGCAGATAGTAAGGCAAAGAGCGTGTTCTTCTGTACTATTTACGCATATTTCTCGATTTATTACTCTGTCTAACAACACTGAATTGCGGACGTCTTTTATGGATATGTCCCCTATGAAAGCCGAAAATCTTTTTCTAAGTTCCTTTCCTAAGTTTGAGCCAATAAAAGCTGTAGCCGAAAAGCTCACGACCACGACCTTTAGATGAGTTCAGGAAATATAATTACCATACGACCAACTTGTGTCGACTCTAATGTATTGAGATAAGGAATCCTCCAACAACCCATTGCTATTCATAATGATAGATTGTTAATGACTTGTTTCGAAAGGACTACGTGAGATTAATTTAATGTTTGCACGATACTATCACTTTAGAGCACCAGCATTTTCGCTCGCTCATATGAAACGAGGGAAATTTTTTGAATTACAATCGGGTCAGTGGGTCATGAAGTAGGGCCCTTGAAGTGTTCGATAGCAAGAGCTCTAAGTGTTCTTAGCTCGAGTAAGACAAATGGAGTCCGAATTGTAGCTCCATAAAAAAAAGTTATTCGGGACCCTGGACTGGAATAAGACTTAAAACTTTACGAGGTTTTTGGGGCTATACTTCGCTAGGGTGTGTGCACATGCTTAGGGCACACTAGAATTAGGTAGTATCAGGCTTGCGTAGTAGTGACCATTTACGTACGTAATTTAATAGTGTCGCAGCGTTTGCTACAGTTTTTCTGGTTTCACTAGGTATTGTACAGCAACCAATATAACATATTCAGACTCGGACTGACCATACCAAAAGTAATCTTCGACAATGCCCTTTCTAACATTCATTACATTTCTATATTCCGCTCAACCAGTCCGCAGTCCGGTCCTGTATCGTAGAAAAACGAGCAATTTTCTTTGAAACGGAAAATGAAATTTTAAAATTTTATCTCTACATGGAAAAATTGAATTCTTAGTTCGCATCCGTGGCAGGATAGTTGAAAATGTAGTACCTAGCCGCATACATTTTGATGCTACTGAAATATGGCATGCTTTAAAGAGGAAATTATCATGTTACGTAAGTTTGTTTGTGTGTACACGATGGCTTGAGAAAGATAATACTGGCTCAGTTGTTGGTTCTCTTTTTTTATTAAAATTCGGCAAAGAAGTTGAGGCATATTTCATACATCCGAATACGACCAAAACTAACAACAAAAGTACTGTACTCTGGATCTGGATGAATAGTTTTTTGAAAATAATTTTGACTTTAATGAAATGTGGTATGCGTTAAGTGTGGATGGTTTAAAATCCAAGCCTCAGGTAAATTGCCTCCATACGATTCTTTTAGGTGTTAATGAGGAAATGGAAAGCGTGGCTGAGATAGGCACCGAATCGTGCTAATACGCATTACCATGCATCATGTCTCCATGAACTCATCAGCAGCACCACATTTCCGTGAAAGTGTCAGAAAAAACCGGAATGCAGAAAAATCTGAATTTTTACTTTCAGAGTCGCACAGTGATGTTGCATTTGAATAATTTTTCAGTTAGCAGTCAACTTTTTGCATTGAGTTTGTCATACAGAGCAGACTGTGTGCATTACATTGTTTACATTGGATGTTACGAAAGGATTTGATTGCATGAGGAGGGAGCCATTTTGTGATAAAAGCGAACTCGCAAGTGTGTTTTTGAACAAAAAGCCAATCTGCACTTGCCCACGTGGGGATTCATCGCTAAATACCCCTTAATGGCGCAAATTGAAACAAATTGTTCAAAAACATACTTGTGAGTAAGGCTCGGAACAGGTTCAAACCAGGTCGTGCGAATTCGTCTCAAACGCATTGTAGAAAGCTCGACAATGAATGGTGCATGGTACAGATAACATTTATCATTTGTTGCTGATGGTTGATGAAAGAAGTTCAGGACGTTTCATTCACCCACTCCAAGCAAAGCAAACCGAAGAAGTCATCATTTGTGGCTTTCTGTTGCACATTGCACTTGACACAGTAAACAACTTATTTTAGACGCAATCACGTCGAACCTAAAGTTGACTTATTTGGAAGTCCCTCCTGAAATATTTATCTTCAGTGGCAATGACTGTGTGCTGTAGAGAGCTACTGCAATTCATACGATATCCGATTGATTGTCTAGCTTTCTTCAAGGCGCTTAAGATAATTTCGCATGACCTGATGCGGACCTGTTCCGAGCCCTATTTTCTAGTTTCCTTTTGTCACGAATTGTTCCTGAATCTATAAATTACGTAGCAGCATCCAATGTAGTCTGGTTATTGAATTTCGCATAAAAACTCATGGAAATATGAGCCGTAGATGCTTCATCATGTTAATGGGTCATATTCGCTGGAGCCATATTGCTATGTAATGTTCAACTTTCGCATGGGGCAGGCA
This sequence comes from Phytosciara flavipes, assembly GCA_026413405.1. Taxonomy (NCBI): domain Eukaryota; kingdom Metazoa; phylum Arthropoda; class Insecta; order Diptera; family Sciaridae; genus Phytosciara; species Phytosciara flavipes. Next base: position 3,892 of record JANTFA010178968.1, read on the forward strand.
GTAAACATTCATATTTGGTGAGATATACACAGCACCCAGTATAATATAGTGACAAATCTATGAACATATAAATTACATTTTATGTCGTCGCTAAAACTAACGTATAAAGCAATTCCACCGACAAAATAAAATGCAAAAAAATAGAAGGAGAAGAATATTCGTAGTTGACCTTTTCGATGTTACACATTTGACCGAAACGTGCATGTGGGTGGTAGTATTAGGGGTTGGGTGTTGTAATATTATAGTTGACAAGAAGCGCACCACTGTAAATACACCATTCCACATAATATACAGCCCAGTGTTATTGTCTGAACAAGTATAGAGATCAACGATTCCGAATTTTCCGTTTTATATGTGTATCGTTGTGGCTCTGTTTGTCCTCCGCATTTGAAAATCGTAAAATAAAAGTTGGTTTGTTGACGATTAAGTGTATATGTAGCCATCCACGACCTTGTCCGGTGACTAACAAAGATTAATCGAAAGTATCTCGAAAACCATTAGAGCATGTTTGATTCATTCGGAAGAGGATCACTAGAGTATACCAGATAAGGTTCCATTAAACAGCCTTAATACATACTACACACTTCCAAGGGTAACAGTGGCCGAGCCGATTTTTTTGAATAAAATTGTCAAAACATGCAGGTGGTCCCTCCTTCATAGCATCGAAAAAACATGTCCTGGAATAAAGTGATCTATAGACGAGTTGTTGACTATGAAACGGGGAACGAATCAGCTGAACATGGAAGCGCTCTACAAACACATATGGTCCTTTGGAGATATGGTCCTTTGTGATGAAATTCCAAATTTGTCTACAAATTTTCTAAATTTCTCTGTAATGGACCACCTCATATCTCTGATGTTAGTGGTGGTGGCGGTTGCTCTAAGAAAAGCCTCACGGAATCCGAACTATTTGACGACCCAGTTCGTTAGTCACGGGATAAGGTCGTGGAATGAAGCAGTTGGAAATGTGGAAGTGAAAGTGCGCGCTTTTATTATTATATGCAATCCAATAGCAAACTTATGTGTGTCCTTTGTTGTCAGAAACTTTATTTATTCAAATGAACCGCCGAACAAGTAGGAAACAAAAGAGAACAAAGAAACGGAAAAATTATTGGGAAAAATTGGGGAAAAACCAAACCGCAAGAAAGTCACCAGACAACAATGAAAGTGGAGCCCATCCATCTGACGATAAATAATAATCATAAATTATATTTACTCAGCATTGTCTACGTATAATCCCTAATTTGCGTGTTCTCCCATTGCTTTTACTTTCTAAACAAAACATGCAATACCAGCCAACCAACCTCTCGGATACTATACATACCTTGGAACAGTAAAATGTACAAGATACATCTATACCGGGGGTCTCTATCTCTATATAGCCAGACTATTTCCCTTAACGACTTGCATGCAACACATTAATTTAAAGGATACAAGAACAAGGAGTTACACTTTAACTCTATCTATATACAATATCGTACAACTATACACATCGTCGTGTCGCAACTGCCAATGCAGTATGGTAAACCCCATTACACATGATACACCCCAAGATAAATACAATGCTTATACCGTTAGCATTGTGTGTGTGTGTATCCCCAGGTTTTTCAAGAAGAGATACATAACAATATGAAAGTACTTTGTCACTGTCATTTCCGATTATCCATGTATTACTTACTGGAAAATTGAAGTAAAATTGTAAATTGTTTTACGTCGTCTGCAAGAAAGAATTTATGTATCGCAAGTGTATAATGTTGGACGCGGTGTGGCAATTTCATACTGTTCCCTCTATCCCGTACAATATAAACACAGCCATTGGGATAACATATTGTTGTTGGATGTAGGCGAAGGGCAAACTTATAAAGTCGAGAGCACAGAGAAATAGAGCGGAACAGCAACGAGATAAATTTTCCTGTAATTTGTGCCATATTTTAATGCATCGCTGGCTGATTAGGGCAATTAATCGGTGTGCATTGTTGCACTTTCAAGTAGAATGAACTAAATGGACGGTAAATGGATGTGCCCTGTGATGTTAAGATCCATAGCCAGGCACAACAAGGTGTGACCTTTTGTTTGTGTTATTTATTTAGGAGCAGAGGGCTTCCCATAATTGCTCTGTAATTTGTTTGAAACAGAACACAAACAGTCAGTGTGTGTGCAAAGTATGAAAATATTAATGGATTTCAGACGAATGGAACTGAAACAATGTTGCATATTACGAGCCGAATAACAAGTTAAGCACAAGCCATAAAGCTGCTGTGTGCGCCGATCAAAAATTCGTGATATCGGGTCAGCCAAATAATTTCGAGTAAAAATTTGAAAAATTTCATGATTTGTTCTGGATATGACGGGAAATCATCTGGGAAATTCGCTTGACTTTTTCGCTTCTCAAGGATGAATGGAATATCGAACTTGATGTTGTAGATTAAGCTTGCGATAGTAATTCACTTTGTAGTGAGAGTTGAACTTACAGTTAGTGTGGCTTAAGCAAAAAGCTATGGCTGATAGTTTGACACATGCAATGAGTTAGGCGAACCGATGGCGAGGGATGTAACTACACGTGGCGAAGTATCAGTTTACGAAGCGAGTTGATTAAAACTGTACCAGATTGGGTATACTAACAGTGAGCTTGCGAGTCTACAAATTCATTCCAAGTTAATTAAATACTGAGCAGGACCCAATATACTGTTTTAATGACCGCCTCTTGCGAAAGTGCCTGCCGAAGTTAAACGAAAGTTGAAAAGTTTGCCCAACATGAAAAGACTCCCTTTCGCAGGGGGCACATTTTAAATTCATAACTGAAAAGTTCTCACGACGTTGTGACAACTGGGATGACTAGAATCTGAAACGTGTGATCTAGGTGGTGAAAACGTCCGAGGTAAGGATCGAGCGAAGCGAAACGAAAATGTTTTATATCAAAAACCACTTTCCGCCAAATTCGTCAAATTCATCAAATGTTTGTAGGACTATACAAAATCTTGTAGACTTTCTGGACTAACTTAACCACAGGACAGTTGATTCACAAGCCTAACTGCAAAGTCCTAGTCCGAGAGACATCAAAATCTCTACAATTTTACTAATTTCACGCATTGTGTTTCTGTTTTCCAGGCGATACAAGTTTTACAATACTGCTGATCGTGTTTTTCAGCCGGCGGATCACCGACTTAACTCGGCAGCGCAAACCTCTGAGCACTGCTACGTAGCAGAACATATTTCTTAAAATTTGTCAGTTACCAATTGTCATTGTCTTGTGTCATGTCTCAATATCGACATGTGTGGCGAGTATATTTGAACATTGCAAAAGTTTGATTTCGTTCTGTGTTATCAATATGGTATATCAAAGCAAAACTCACAAAAGCGCAGCCCATTCACAACAACATTTGCAGTTTTGTTTATTTCTTCCCACTTCCATCGATCACGTTTCCAAAAACGTTTTGTACACAACAAAAAGACGCAGTGTGCGGTTGGGGACTTTATGTAGTCAAGCGAAAGTTTTACCAAAAGTTAAAACTGGTCGCATTGAAAACACAATTATTAGAACTGTTGTAAAAAGCAACGATTGGTGAAATGTGAGCAGTGCTCACTGAGCACGGCTGTTCTCTTTAAAGCCACTTACATTCAAGATGTCGATACTTTTATCGGTAATAAAATACCAAACACAGTTCAGGGTTCTTTCTCCTCTGCATGTATATTTCGTTCATTATTTATTGTGATTCAAGTGAGGCTTGTACTACAGTCCCTTTTCAAACGTGCACACTTTCTGATAGATTTCTATCCAAAAACGAATTGAAAAATGACCTCAAACGTTGTAACTACATCGAAGTACACCGAAGTGTTATGAAAACGTAACCTACGTGAGGAGGAGCTCAGACAGAGCTCAGACGTCTGAGGTGATCTGAAAAACCATAATAATTGATTCTTCAAATAAATTAGAACAAAAAATATTGATTTACGAAAGAAGAAATTGATGATTTCGTACTCATAAATCGACATAATTGAACGATAATATTGAAGTAGGCCATCATCAGCAGTCACAACAATTACATCAACGAAGTATAATTGATTCTGATGCCTTCTCGCTGAAATGACGCGACGTTGTATACATAACGATCATAATAGCGATGCAAAAAAGGTTCATAATTATTCAATGTTGAGGTGAACCGCTTGGTTTTATCTGAAAAACGAAACAACTTGATGTGCCGACCTTCTATCATTTGAATAAAACACAACAGAATCAAATTATACAGAAACCTGAAAACTAAAATTGCCAGTCATCTGAAGTGGTATTCTGTCTGTTATCGTCGATTATGGGTAGTGTTTTTTAGCGTTGTATAGATATACAATCAGATGGTTCGATTAGATTGGGTTCCCTGTGGTGGGCTGAACCCTTCCACCTTGGGCTCTGTTGTGCCTGTTGTTCTGGCCTCTACTTCTAACTGGGCCTCTACTGATCAAATTGGAATCCGAACCATTTGTCAAACGTAAGTCTTACATCCTTAGAGACTTCCATCAATCACGTTGGCAGTTCCTTTGAATTTTGAAACCCACTCCGCCCCAGAACAAAGGAACGTCTGCAGTTTCTCCGTTATCTCATACCCCCATCCCCTCTCTACCACTGACGTGATTCATGGATGTCCCCTTACGTGGAGAGATTAAATTTCAACGTGATATCTGGCATCGTTGTGATATCTTGACGATATCACAATTGACACCATTAATTTGCTATTATGAATTCTGTTTCTGTCAGCATGGTTCTAATGCATGAGAAATTGCTATGATTTCTAGTTGATTTGTATGCGACTTCGTTATGGTCGATAGAGCCTGTTGACATTGGCTAATTACAGCATGTCTAATCACACTTGATTAGGAAAAACCGGATGAACAAGTTTGTTTGATGAATCGAACTCAGTACCCGGTTGTATGACAGATGATTAAGACACTTGTCAATTCAAAAATTGGCACTACCGTCATCTCTGCTACTACTGGTTAACTTCCTGGTACTCATACAATTCGATTTTCCAAACGTTGAGAAAAGTTAAACAACAAATTTTAAATCAAAGCTCCCTGTTTCCTGCTGAGTAATCGACATTTCGTTGTTGGTAGCAGGTTTTTTTGTTCGCAAATGATAAAAGACAAGATACTGCGGATGTTCGTGTAATTGATGTTTTTACGATACACATAAACAGTTTCAATGAATGGAATAGTTATTTATGCAACTGAATGATAAATGCTTTTGTGGGCACCAGGCATGTAGACGTAGACAGTCATTCTAGGTGGTTTTGTAGACAGTCATTCTAGGTGGTATGCCGGTTTTGTGGTATAAGCCGAAAAGAACACGAAAAAAGCTCTTAGGATCCATTCACATATTGCGCACGCTCAAATATCAGAACCATCCTCCCCCCTTGTATGGAGGTATTTTCAAAAATGTATAAAGCGTATGTATGCGGCGGCTCGTTCACTCCGTGTTAAGTGAACCCACCACCCGCACAATCTCATCCGAATCATTTATATTGTCGACACAGTCGAATCGTTTGGACATTACATTTATCAATCGAATATTTCTTGGGAATTGCGTTTTATTACGTACGCTCTTATCCGAGACCCTCTCTTCCCCCCTGTAAAGGGCAATGAAAGTTCTTCATTTCGTCACTGGCGTTGAGAAGAAGACTCATGGAGCTACTTTGATCTGCCTATTCATTTCGAAAAGAAAGCTTTTCGTCCTAAGGACTTTATTCCTCACAATTCGATGTGTTGAATGTAATCTTTCGTTTCTTCATCATGAAATTCTCTTTTCCATTCTTCATTCAATATTGCGTAGATAAATGTCGTTCACCGTCGAGAAAACATTATTAAAATGAATATAATTCGCCCATGAAATTTTTCATTTAGCTTGTTTTTCTCTTTTAATTTTTTTTTTCTTCTTTCTCGTAGCTATGATTGATGGGAAAATCCTAAGCTGTTGCCACAATATTTTCTCTTATAAAATGTTACATTTATTGGAAACGAAAGAATGCTTATACGACAAGACTTTGTATGATGTTTTGATTATAAACATTATTCGATGTCTGCCATTCGGTTTGAAAATTGTGTACGTGGGTAATGACCGAGAAATGAAGGGAAAAAATTTCATTTTCTCATGTATGCGGTGTGCATAATCTGATTTTCTCCACTCAAAATACATTTTGATAGATTGGTTTCCATTCCTACACGCACGTGAGTCGCAAGAATGTTTGTACGTCATGTCAAGACCAATTTGTGTAGGATATATTCTTAAAGGTCACTTTTCACCGACAAAACTTTGATGGGTGGAAGCAATGTAAGTAAACAGTTTGTTTAAAAGTAGTTACGTTGTTGATGAGCTCAGGCACGAACTGGCAACTCGAGCGAACGTACGAAATTATTGCTTTTGCGAAGTGCTTTTTTTAAATGATTTTTAGTTCTCTGTCCTAAAGTAACTGAAATTAACGTAGCAGAAGTTACACGAAGAAGTTCATTTAGTTAGAAGAATCTACTGTGGCTCAAATAACTAACAAAGCCTAAACCAATAAACTGTACAATTGCATACCTTCCATCTTGTCTGATACCCTTCAATTTCACAATAACCTAAATAAAAAGGGAGAAAAAACAAGCTTACATGTCATGGCTTAAGATTTATGATAATTGTGTCTGGTTCTTTTGTGCTTTCTTACCACTTACAACGTAGAGCATGATTTGGGAAGTCAATGAAGCTCATTTGCGTATATCGGTTTCAAGTCGACTCTGAAAATCCACAAGTCCCGTTTTCACTTTTTACAGATTTCCGTATAACAAGTCCACTTTTATCGTATCTCCCTCCACCTTCAAAAGGAGACGAAATTCATGGATGATTCCTGATTCTTTCTCACTCTAACTTCAGTATAAAACGAACCAAATTTTGGTAATCACAAATGACAGTTTAAGTTTAAAGATGAAATCTAGCAGATCCAAAGATACGGCCAGATATGGCGGCTCTTCAAAGTATTGATAATCAATCACACCAAATCAGGGAAAACAGAAGTTGATCGAAATCGGATCACAGAATCGGTAGTTATGGCACTGAAGTTATACTAAGTCTAGCTTTGAAACCATAAAGCGGCGGTACTGTTTATAGTGCCCCAACAAAATAGTTGCTATCTTGAGTTTTAGTTTGTTTTGCCTAGATCTCGAGTAAATTTCGTCCGCACTTCCAAGTACGAAGCTTTCAATGTGGCTGTAAGCTATTTTGTTGGGATGTAATTTACAATTTTGGAAAAGATGTGGTGCTTCTTTGCAATGCATTTTAAACCTTTTGTGGGTAACTAGTTATATTTCGTCCACTATTCGATTAAGGCTTAGATCGTATTCGATTAAGGCTTAGATCGTGTCAGGCTCAGGTTAGGCTTGGGCCAGGTCAATGAAATAGAAATCTGATGTTGATTTATCAAAATCCATCGAAGAAAGAACATAAGGAAAAAATCGAATCTTTTGCAAAGTCAGGCTCTCTCAGGTCAGGTTGAAACAGTTTTTTAAGATAATTTCAGGACAGGTCAGGCAATTAAATTTCAGATCAAACCAGGTGATTCAGGTCCGTGTACGAGCTACCTCGTTATGTTCTTTGATTTGGAATAAGCTGTACCATTTCTCTGAAGACGACAGTTTAATTGAAAAGCTGTTAACGATTCTTTTGTGTACCTGAAAACAGTTACAGTCTATGCAAATATGAATAATTTCCGAATGTTCTTCAGCAGTGGCACAATACCGATAGAAATATTTGTTCTCTTCCAGATACAACCATCAATAATGAATGAACGTAGTCAAAAAGCTACATGCCGAAGAAAAATCGATGGTTTTCTGATGCGAAAGTTGTGTTGTTTGTTTGAATTTCAAAGTAGAATTTTTTTTCACTTCGTAGAACATCAATGCCTCCGAATTCGTAGAAACAATAGGCCAGTAGAATGGCAGCAGCTAATTAAAACTTTAATGGGAATAAAAAGCTGTGACTTTAAAAGCAAATTCTGTAAATTGAAGCTAACTTTAATGATGACGTTTTTTTTTCTTTCTATCTGATGGGAAATCTACTTAAGAGCAATCCATAGTGCACTGGAATGTGTCCTCTCAGTTGAAAATAATCTATTTTCGGTAATTATTTTGTGTCACAGGCCACAAGCGGTAACATCTTTTCTATCTAACTCTGAGAGACACTTGTGCATTTTCTTTTTTTTCGAACAATCGAAGATAGGTCATTTCAACGCCAGAGTATAGACGCTTCACTTCCACATGCAATTATTTACACAAAATTCGATTGAAATGCTCACTCCTTTTCAAAATACATTCGATAGAATTTCAGAGCAAAACGAACAATCGCACAACATGTTTGTCCTTGATGATTCTCATAATGTTGATAATAAAAATTGGCACACCAGTCTCTGTCTATTTTTCCAAATATATGTGCCAAACCGTGGACATTGATTAAATATCATATTTTATATAATGTAGTAGCGCGTGTTCGGTTCGATTTAGCATGCCGAAATGTAATATCAGAGAAAAACCTCTGGAAAGAGGTATGAGTGACGCAAGCTATTTACTTTGAAAAGTTTTGCTATCAAAAAGCAAAAAAATTTCCTAAACTGAAGGATTTTTTTAAAAAGTGGATATGGCTCCGTCGGACGGACATAGCAGAGGCCTGTTGATTATATGCCTAAATAGCCCGTATAGTCCAAAACCGCTGCCATACTTCCAACTGGGTGGCTGGTACGGATGGTTCGAAAGTCGAAAATAGGCTGTTTTGTCTTTGAATAACTGTCGCTACAGGCACATGGGTGCCCATTTGATAGGATACATCTTACATGTGCTCAACCAACAAAATGTGACGATTCTAACAAAATAGGGTCGAATTTGACTCTTTTTGCTTGACGTGGGAGAGGAGGAGGTCGAGATCTACATTAGAAAGCTTGACGCACTATGTGAACATCCCCTTCACCGTTTACAACAAACCGAATCTGAATTGAGAAAGCCTGTTTTCGATTTTTCTTCTTTTACAAAATCACATAATCAATGTAGATCGTACATTGTAGAAAAACCTATGCTCCACCCTTAGATCCGAAAAAGTAATCACAAACCAACCTAGTGCCCTAGGGATTGATTTTACGAGGCACTTCAATGCGACCTTCATAGATAGAGAAGGCTGGCTAGGTGGCTGGCTAATTTATCTAGAGGTAGTAAAGTCATATCTACTGATGGCTCGAAAACCATAGATGGAACAGGAGCTTACGTGTATATCCAGGAAACCGGGTATGGCGGCTCTTTTCACTTAGGAGGAATCGCCAGTGTTCCACAGGCGGAACTTTTCGCGGCTCTAAAAAGAGCACAGGAAGGGATACATGGTGAAGACGTCCTGATATGTCTCGATAACATAGTGATGATTAAGGCGCTTATGTCACCTGTCACGACATCTGTGCTAGTGAAAGAGTGTAAGGACTACCTTAACCTGATAGGTCTGAATAATCGTATTGAACTAGTTTGGGTACCAGGACATTCTGGTGTAGATGGTAATGAGAAGGCAGATGAGCTAGCCAAGGAAGGCTAAGCGGCTCGAACGTTTGGGCCAGAACCTTACTTGCCGATACCTCAGTCAGAATGTGCGAAAGCATAAATGTCTGGGTGAAGTGTAAACACGAGGAACGCTGGGAAGCAAATGAAGTAGGCGCTCACACGAAGTTCGATCGGATACTCCGAGTTGTTCCGGTGATCTGGAAGAAGAAACGGGGATACACCTGATATGTGACTGCCCAAAGTTTATTCGATGAAGACACAAGTTGCTGGGAGACTGTGAGGTGGTTCCTTCAAGGATTGCTGCAGTGGAACCTGACTCTCTGGAAAGGTTCTTAGCAGCGAATGGTAGGCCATGATTTACATGATGACCGGGACAGAAACAAAGGATCAATAGATCCGTGTTTCAAGACCACGAAAGTGGTCATCCCAAGCTGATAGACCTACAAACCTAGGGCCCAAACAACTATTGCGAAGTTGAAGAAGACTTCTTCTGAGCTTTACAACGAAACCGGTCGGTCAAATCTTGATTAACTTTGGCGTATGGTTATACTGTAACGTGGACTTGCGTCACAACCCCTTGCAAACGTGGTGTCATGATACAGGAAAAACCGTAATGGATTCGCTTTTGATGAATTATTTTATCGGCTTTCGGTTTTATATCCTATAGATTTAATACAATTTTTTTTGTTGCCCTATTGAGTGTATGTGTGGCAAATATGGTTTTATCCAATTTAGTATTTTTGAACTTTTTTGTTGTTGTTGTTGTCGAATATTTTAAATAACACTAAACCGCATGTTTGACATGAATCGCGCTCCAATTACAAATTTTTTTGTGATAGCTTTTTCGGCAGCTAAAATCAAAAGTTCCATTATTCGGTGGAGTGCGTTATTGTGTGGTATGGCAGAGAGTGGATGACTATATGCAACGTTCATTGAGTGCAGTTTGTGAAAAGATATGTGACACGAGATAGAAGTGGTGAATGGTAGATACATATTTGTGTGATAAAGAAGGTTATTATGATGTCAAGGGACAGAATAGGAAAAAAAAAGTTGTCGCCTCGTTGACATACATTTTTTCGAAGACGAGCACACACACGTTCCTAGTAATTGGATTATCATTGACTTTTGTTTCCCAAGTACACAAAGGAACATGTTGATGTTACACTCGAATGCTGAGTGGATCGGCTGTGTGTTCTGGCTTTCCAATAAATATTGTAAATTGAAAAGTATAAATGAAATCGACCTACTTACAATTTTGCCAATTATGTGGAACTGGATTTTATTTCCCAAACTGATGACTTTGGAGAATCGTATTGTTTTCGATTCATTGTTCTGTTCCAAGTTTTATTACTGCGGTGGATGTGACATTATTGATTTGCGAAGATCTCCAACAATTGATAATAAATTCGCACGAATTTTCTTTTTGTTTTTCTCATTTTATAGAATTCATTCTTATAATTGAAGAAGTATAGCGCTCAGTTATTATGCCAGCATTATGAACGTTGCGAAAGTAGCTGCGCGGTAGCCTACAACAAACGCTTCCACCTGGTGTTGACAACAACAACAAAATACCCCCTGAATTATACTTCATTTGAATATGAGTGAAATTTCAGTGTATGCGTCTGTAGTAGTTCCAAATAATTGTTAAGGGAAACGCTCCTTGCACACTGTGCAAATAGCTAAAGTATCATAAAGACACTATTTGCAATCTGGCATCTTTTTACAAAATTGTATGGAATTCATACCCTTTTTTGCGTCGAAAAAACTGTCCCCATCTCAGGTTTCCAACAAAATCATTTATTTTGACGCTTGGTCAGTGACAAAACCCACTTTTTACAACTTAAGAGACTTGACCACTGACTGAGCTGAAATTGTAGCCTACATCGAGGCGTTTTCCGAAAAAGTGTAGATTTGTTTGTGATAGCTTGACACGGTTGAGGAAAATGAGCAGATTATGAAAATTAAGGTAATTTTCCTCAGTTTTGCTCAAGCTGAAACAAGCAAATTTATTGACCACAAATCCAGGAAAAATTTGTCGAAAGCGGATCGTGGGCTCGGAAGTTAAAGTGAGCCTAAGTCGAGCTACTCGGCCGTATACTAAAGGAAGATTTTTTTTTTGTCAAGATCTTGAGTGAATTTCACCCGATTTTTATGAGTTTTTTATGTTTGAAAAGTAATAACGACAGTTAAGCGGTAGAACAGAACTGTTTTTGATGATCTAACAAAATGGCCGGCAGCCGCAATTTTGGATTTTAGTGTTTTTCGGCTATATTTCGAGTAAATTGTATTCGAATTTTGTAAACTTTTTTTGTTCGGAAGGTAATATTAACTGTGAAGCGATAGCATTGTTTTCGGTAATCTAAGAGAATGGCCGCCAGTTGACATCTTCGATTCGAGGTTTTTTTTGTTTACAATTCGAGTTAATTTCACTTCATTTGTGTGGATTTTTCAGAGTTTAATGTTCAAATTGTAGACTCCGTACGGGACTTTTGAAATTGCTACAAGCAACTTTAACAAGGGATGAGTTTAATGGAATGATCGATAGATGCCAGTGTTGCAATGTAGTTTTGAGATGTATGCCTTTTATGGACAACGACCTGTATGCCGTACACTGTTCGTACGGGTCGTCCCATAGCATCTAAAACTAGTTTTAGATGATATGGTCGTCCTCATGTTTGATAATACTACTGGCACAATGCCGAGGTATTTTGGAGAGACTATTTGTACAATGTGCAAATAGTGCTTACCAATTGTTGACGGGCAGTTCCACAATTGTTCTCCACGTAGTTGAGACTACAGCTTTTCACACTTCCGGCCGTTGGTCGGGGATTGATGATTGATTCCACACTATCGCTCATGAGAAATTTCATGACTTCTACAATATGAGTGGAAGCATGACGATCAATCAGCAATAACGGGCTGTAATTTTAGGAGAACAATGTGGAACCACCTGTTGGCAATTATTTATAGACCTTACCAAATAAGGGATTGAAAAAGTAGGTAAACAGTCAGCTCTTTTAATCAGAACTACGAATTCAATCGAATTTAGGTTCCAAAGGCCTAAAGTACAACAAAAAACCGATAAATGGAAAAAAATCCTACGAGACAGTCAACCGGTCTACCCGGTTTTCAATTTTTCCGTTACATTTTTCAATTCGTATGAATCCAAAAATACCTAAACATCAAATTTAGTAATTTTATCGGTGATATGCTTGCCGTCTGTTAAAGGTTAAGTTTGCACCAAAAAAATGTCATTAATTTTTCCAATTGAATTGAACCTACATAGAATATAGATTTTTCTGTTCCACAACTCACACAGTGCTTTTCATAATATATAAATACATTCTTCGCAATATAGCAAAAAGCTGAAATTCTTGAACTAAAGAACTCAATTAAAACCTTTCAACGATTTCAAAAGCAGCTTTTGTACCTCGTAGCCAACATTAAAACGTTGAAAACCACTTATGGGTATACGAAATGATCTGACCGTGAACGCCAGTGTTTCTGTACATATCTTTAAACACTCTCAAACCAACGACGCTTTTTAAAATGGTCAGTACATTTTCATATACAACTGTTCAGCGTGGTGATATATACAGTGTTCCGGTGCACTACGACGGTGAAATGATTTCTTATGCTAACAAAAATATTGAAAGCTTTTCATTTTCCGCGTTCGATGATGATTGTGATTGACTATGGAAAGTCAATTTTATTTTCTGATACGGCACTCATACAGCATAGTCAAACAACAAATGAAAAATCAAAACAATTTTATGTTTGCATGTATTGGGGGCAAGCCAAATGAAAAACATTATGACCTTAGATGTAGGTATTAATTAGCGTTAGAAATATCAATAGACCCGTACGAAGTACGAGGGTCTTATGCTTTCACTGTTACGTTTGTGAAGCGGTAAAGCTAGTTTACTTAGCCTAAGAATATGGCCGGCGGCCACCACCTTGGGTTTTTTTGTTTTTTGCCTATAAGTCTTTGATGAATTTTTCCTCAGAGTTCTATTCATTATTGAGACTTCGTACGAGCATTCCGAAATTGCTGTAACAAGGTATCATGGAATGATTGAAAGATGCAGTGTTGCAGAGCAGTTTTAACATGCATATATGCCTTCTACAGGCACCTAGTTACTCGTACGGGTCCCCCTTCCGTCTTTTTTTTCACAACGTTATCACTGTGTGTTTTCGACTCAATGGCTTGTCTATATATTTATCTGATCGCGACAATACGATGATAATATCGTACCATAGTAAGAATATTACTCAGCATTAAATTGAGTGAACGACGCGAAATTAATTTTTTTCTTTATGATGTGTGTATGAGAATTGAATTTTATATGCGGAAACAGTTTTGCTATGAACTATAGAAGTCTCTCAATACAAAACATTCAGTTTTAGTTAGTGAACGACTGCTTAAACAACCTAGTCGTGTGTATAACCAACGAAAATAAACATTCAAAAATCGAAGCAGAAAATTAGAAGACAAAAGAAACAACGACCAGAACAGCTAGAGATTATGGCATCACGAGACGAGCAATCGGATTTATTTTTGAATAGTGACGCGGTTGGTGATGAGTTTTTCTACGACATTGTCGAAAAGAAATTGGACCTGAATCGGGATAAGTTTGCGGTTCGGTTAGTTTTGCTGTCGCCAGCAACGGGTAAAAATGAGAATTTCATTTCGGTTGTTTATCGGGCCAAAATTAAAGTCGAAATATTGGAAACGAAAGAGCGGCGTTCCGTTGATGTGATCATAAAGGTTCTATTGTCGACGATGGAAGAATTGAAAGCATTCAGTGTCTTTCCGCGCGAAAGATTCATGTATGAAGATGTTATCAGCAGTTACGAACGCATTTGGTTGGATAGGGCTGGTAAGGAGATTCGATTCGGACCGAGAAGCATCAAATTCGAAGCGGACCCATACGAAATCATTGTTCTCGATGATTTGAAAGCGGAAAAATATGAAATGTTGAAACGTCAAACTGGTCTCAATTTGGTACAATCGAAATTGTTGCTCGAGAAGCTGGCTAAATTTCATGCAGCTAGTGCAATTCGACACCAAACGGTAAGTGTGCCTAGGTTTATTCAGTCAATCAAAGATACAACAAGTTAAGGCTACTGGTTTTGGTCTCTGTTCTTGGTCGTTCTTTCCGTTCGGTTCTGAAGTTTATACATGCTCCTAATCAAATCTACGTAACAACCAGTTACCAAATTGCATGTAATGTGAGCCGACTAGTTGGACAGAACCAAAAGCCGTACACGAATGACGTCACGCTATTTGATTGAATATTTGAC
>JANTFA010179079.1:0-18740 GCA_026413405.1 Phytosciara flavipes
GGAGCCGTTTCCAACATGCCCAAAACATAATAAAACAGTGTGTATGATTCGACGATTAGAGTAAATTGTTTGAGATCGGAGCACGGAAAATGTTTTGATATCTAACGTTTACTTACGTCTGATGTACATTTTAAATGATAAAATTCCAGCTTTGAAAACACTAATTTCAAATTGTTCAACTCCACCATCATCCACCATACCTTCGACTTCTACGCCTTGTTGTATACGTATTTGCTCGATTCAAATGTCTGTTTTCGCATTTGCTTAATTATATACTCTTATATAACGTAGCAAAAGAACTGTCGATTTAAATGGAACCCATAACGTGATTCCATTCCTCATCAGTTCAGTGTTATATTTGTTTTTGAGCGTTATACGGAATGGTTGGCTGTTTATACGCTGGGTGAAATGTTTTACCATATCGTTAAGCGATATTCCCTCGAGTGCGTGCGGAAAGACATTAAAACAACACTAACTTTTGCAGAGGTGCTTTTCAATTGCTTGTTACATTAGTGGCGAGGACTTTTATTGTTGTTTGTTTGAACAAATTCGACGAACAACCCAATAAAATTGAACTAAGATGGATTGTGAGAGGTGCAGAGTGCAGTCATGATGGTATAGTGAGCGGACAAAGTATTATGCAGAAGGAAATCCAATTTTTATCATCAAGCAACAAATGACTATTACCTGTAGCAACAACAAATCGCCAAAATTATATATAAATCTGAAGCAATCATGTCGCTACGTTGCTGTGAGCGCTGTGACGCAAGTCCTATACTACAAACAATTTTTGAGATCAGTAATAACATTCACAGCCACTCTTTAACGTCATCCATTGCCCCAAAATCTCGTCGTAGAAGTACTCACTTACACACGCAATAAATAGGCACTGTTGACGTGAGTCGTAGCTAGTATGATAACAATGGAAAGCCGAGACTGCCAGCTCATCAGAATTGAACAGCTCAATTACAAAAAGTTTCGCACGTGTGTTACAGGTGACGCCTATCAAAAATCCCGATTTTTAAACTTTGGCATGTCTCTACCGGAAACCAAATTTTGGTACCGTTGTTAGTAGAATTCAAAACACTATTGGTTGCAACCCCAACCAGTTTTCCAAAACTACTTCTGTGAGCTGGATGCACGATGTCCCAGCGCAGCCGAACTTACGGATGAAAATCAAAAATTTTTGTATAATTTTGTTCAGGGCTCCGAGCTGGCTAATAACATCCAAAAATATCAAAATTGCATCCCAATGTTCAAATAAAATTCATTCCATCACACCATGAAGCGTAATTTTTCGTAATCTAAGTATCCATACGATTTCAACCCAGTGTTGCACGCCGAAATCGATTAAGATTTGGTCGAGATATTGATTTTTAAAGTTACAGCCAAAGGCAATGAACTTTCAACGTAAATTGGCTTTAGCTGATCCACTCTCAACGTTAGTGTTTAGTTAGGAGAAGCAATGTATCGTTCGAAATGAAGGAGGCGCACATCCAGCAGTGGAAATAAACAGTCTGAAGAAGAAGATGTGTTTAGTTAGTCTGTTGGTTCCTATGAAAACTGATCGCCAGCAACTCGTAAACGTTTTTATAGGTTTGCTTGAAATTTTGGCTATAGCTCAAATTCGTACTCTAGATGAAAATACGATTCGAAAATAGGGGTTGTGTACATACAGTCGCCATATAATATTAGTGCAGCCCCGTCGCCAAATGTTTTAGGTCATAACAAATAATTCCGTAAAACATGCAAGTTGGAAGCAAGTTGGATTAATTTCGACATCAGGAATGTCCTCAGGTAACTCTAGATTTTGGGAACAAGGATGATTTCTCTAGTATTTTTCAACTTCCATCAGGTTTATTTTGTTGATGTTTCCGGGTCCTACTCGACTCCGGTTAGAGGCCATCCATAAACCGACCATACATTTATGGTGAATTACACGATTTATCGATGATTTCGATGTGATGGCAACACTGAAAAAACTTGACGTCATTTATGGATGAGGATGGCTCGATGGCTCCTCATACAAAGCAAAATTAATTTCAAATTTTCGTTCAGCACACGTATGAACCAAATAATACTTCCAAAAGAACTGATACCAGTAAAAAAAACCATTAAAAGGTAAATGTGACGCAAGTCCTTGTGTGTCACTTACAAAAGAACTGATATCGCTTCGGGTGACACATTCTGCGCATGAAGGTAATAAATTTCAACCGAGAAAGTTTTAGCCAAAAACTTTTCAACGGAAAAATGTACAGTCAGATTCAATTACCAAGTACCAATATTAACAGGTGCTACACCAAGGCAGCTATCTAGCAAAGCAACACACATTGTTAACAAAATTATAGGGCGTAAAATCGTACAGTGTTCCTTGAGAATATTCTAACACTTGTACTACAAGTCTTGTAGGTGTCACTGATACAGTGTTAGAATATTCTCAAGGCACACTGTCCGATTTCACGCCCTCTAATTTTGTAAACAATGTTTGTTACTTTGTCTTGGCTACACCTCTTTAGACCCAAAAACACTAACAACTGAAATGACATTTCTTGCCATAGTTTTATAAAGACTTGAACAAGAGCGTGACTTCGATATCAGTTCGAGGCAACATCAGTTCTTTTGGAAGTGCCACACAAGAACTTGCGTCACATTTTCTTTGTAAGGGTTCTTTACTGATCAGACTTTATTTAAAGTACATGAGATTTGATAGCATGACGATGATAGCTTTCTTGGTCTTCTACAATTTTTGTTTATAAATATCCGTTCGGTAACTATGTCTCAGCACAATACAGATTCCGTTACCTGGTACAATAATGTCCCAACGTTAACGTTAGTCTACATATTCAATAGCATACATTATCAACATTAGCAAACTCTCCTTTGATTAACCGCAAGCAGATATTTCAATGCCAGTAATCTATTGTTCAAGTTAATCGGCCCAATTTTCAGAACATAATACCCAGGGTCATGATACGGTTCATACACGGTATACACTGTGCTGCTAGTATTTCGTTTGAATTGGGAACATCTATGTAATATTATAAAACATATTTTCGGCTATAGTTTTCACACCCATATTACACAAGGATCGATATTGCAATAAATTTTCCTCTTTTGTTATCGTAATGTCCATGAAAATTGGTAACAACACAACCTATTAGAACATGAGGAAGGGGCGCACACACATATAAAGTCTTTTAGCAATGGGACCGTAACTCACATAAAGCGCCAACAACTGTTTTCATCTACCGTAAAATATATAAAAAAAAAACCACCAGAGGTATAAAATACACGGCCGATTGTTGGTGTGTCAGAGGTGCGAAAACATTTTATTTATTTTGTTTTGGTTGTATCGCCCGCCGAACCGAATTTTAAAACTTGGATGTCAATGGATATGGGGCGAAGAAAGTGAGGTGTTGTTACACACAGCAAATTTATATATTTTCGTGGTTTGTTCAGATAAAAAAAGGTTCGGCTGGTGATGTTTAATGGTTGTAGCTAAAACTATAAATTTCCTTTCGGACATTTTATCTTGAAAGTCAATACGTCTTTGCGGTTTGTTTGTATATGGATCAGTCCATGGTTATCCATAATAGATTCTCAGCATAATTCATCAGCAATCAATTTACGAGAGAAAGTTTCTTCCGAAGATTTTGTATTTTTTGCAAATTACTGACAACGTAACGTAGGCAGCCACGGAATGAGCCATATAAATTTATGTCCAGACGTCTTTCAGAAAAACCATTGTAATGACACAGTCGCATAGTTAAGATACAAGTCAACTAGATTTTAAACACTTATCGATAGCGACAGCATCAAACCTAAAAACGATTAACTGTGAATGATGCGATGTTGGAATATAGCAATCGTAAAATTGAGTTAATGAAGTAGAAGATTTATCTAACGATCGCTTTAAAGTGTCGTACCTTGATATTGTGAACACATTCGATATAATCAATAGTTATTGATTCAGCAAATTTTTGGAATGGGTTTGTCTTGTCCGTTCACTTCTTCTTTATTCTCAACGAAAAGTAAACGAAATACGAAACAGTATTCTTTCGGTGATGTTTGTAGTCTTCGTCTTCTTTGTTTTTTTTTGCATACGACTAATGTGTGTGAACATTCTCCCGATTTTCTAGTTACTTCACCTTTCAGGGTTACCTAGCGGCTTAGCAGTTTAATTCAATCTATGGCCGGGATATATTCCCATCGATCGCGTCATGGGTCTCATATGCGCAACTTCACTTTCGCTTTGCTGTGGTGGAATCTGATTAGCCCAGCCATGCTTTAGTCTTACTCTTTTACGCACTGCGGGGATTTCCATCGAAAGGGTTTTTCTTGCAACATTATTTTCATCGCGAGAATAGACCCAGTCATTTTGCTCACTGTTGACTTTGTCAGCGATGGGACAAGCTGCTTCATGAATTCTCCGTCACCTCTACAATGTCGCATAGTTTAGATATTATTGTCTTATTTGATACATTTACTCATCTTCTTGTAAGCTTTTTGCAAAGACAGGTTTTCCAAAAAAAATATCACTCGCATGAGACACAGAAAAACATCTTACTATAAGTTAAGTTCAAACAATACTCCTGAATTTTGTCGCCATTTCACCCATGATAATGCTGATGATGCTTTCCCGCTTGCTACGCCAACGACATCTACTAATAACAGGCTCAGACAATTTTTTATCTGGTCTATAACTTCTTTCTGTTGATATAAGTGCTTTCAATTTCAACATCTTTTAGGTCAATTGTTTTATCAAGCATCGAAAACTGAGTACATGTTCCGGCCATTTAGTGATCCACAAGTCCCTTCGCTAGACAACGGAAACATCATGCCGAAATGTACCAGCTTCAAGTATCTTGGCTCGGTAATTAACCAGAGTGGAAATTGCGACGAAGACGTAAATCATAGGATCATCGTGGGCTGGCTGAAGTGGAGACAGAATGCGTATGCCAGCAAAACTCAAGGTCAAAATCTACACGAAGGTAGTAAGACCTGCGCTCACGTATGGTTTAAAATAATGGTCCAGCGACTACGTATGAAAAGTTCGGCAAGACCTGACAACAGCAGAGTCACAAAGTTGTGGTGTCACAAAGTTGGATCACATCAAGAGTGAACGTATTCGAGGCTTCTTGAACATAAAGGACACAATCGTCGACAAAGTGAACAATGAGCGGAACGACTGGTTCGCCAAAGTCCATTGCAACGATGAAAACAATGTTGCAAGGAAAAACTCTTTCTTGACGCAAGAAGAGAGAGAAAGAGTGGCAGATTTGAGACCTGTGACACGATCGATGAGAATGCATCTTACCATGCATTTTGCTATATGAGTTCGCATACATCTGACAAAGTCCGCAACATATTAGTTTTTCATTCAAGTGCTTTTACTGAATATATTGTATAGAACATAGGAGCAAAAAAGGATGAGCACAGCTAGTCCAAAACTATGGCGTTGAAATGGCTATAGCCTCCTGAAAAGCTAATGGCAAATTGAAGCACCAACTTTTACCGGCTAAAAGCTAACATTCAATTTTCGTGTAGAAGAATATTTGATGTACACTTCCAATGGCGCGGAAATAATGTTAATTGGATACTCCACTATTCTGGTTTCATATCAATTAATGGTTTCAGAATTACATGTAGGCACTTTACCATATAAAAATCAATATTATAATACCATCGTTCCCGCCATGGAAATGTAAAATTATGATACATTTAATTTTCCACTAGATTAGTTCTACCAATATATTTGTAGTAGTCCACGACCTTGTCCCGTGACTAACAAACTTTGCACTAAACTTGAAATGAAACTTTCCTTAGAGCATGTTCGGAAGAGGATCACAAAGTATACCAGATAAGGTTCCATGAAAGTTGCTCTAAGAAAAGTCTCACCGATTCTGAGCTATTTCATCACCCAGTTTGAAAGTCACGGAACAAGGTCGTGGAATTAGCCAAATGTATTCAGCACACAAATACGTTACAGAGTAAGCCGCTTTTCCATCGTTTCACCTATAGCGAAAAGCAATGTTGCGAGAGCACAATTTTGAATATTTCATGGCGATGATGATGTTAGTGTTACCGCAAATAAATTACTAAAATCTTTACCTCCGGTGAAAACGATATATTAGTTCGACAGCTGAAAGCTCAAACTTTAATGAACAGTAAATGATACGCATTATGTACAAGACTATAATCAGTGCACCATGGCCTGTTAGCCTTAGGGTGAATTGTAAAAATGTTAAAATGAATCCTCCAGGTACGACCATGAAGGTGAACTACTCGTTTCGACCGATGCATTTCATCTTGTCCATAAGTTTTCTCATTTACCTTGTTCCGAAACAGGTCAAGCATTCATCTCTTTAAACAGACAATAAAATGCACACCACCATCTCTTCATTTCAACGGACATAATTTCATTCCTGAACAGTAGCCAGGGGCCCACGAGCAATAAGTGTTTATCATGCGATCTCGGAAACAGCTCAAACGATTCACGTTTAGATCCATTTTATAAGTCGCTAATACGTTCGCTGGTTAACCGAACCTCGGATACCTTTTCCAAAAAAACAAAACGAAAATTATCGTATTCCGGTAAAAGAAAATATTTATGACAATTAGATGTCTACACACCGAAAATGGGAAAATTGTTGTCATTTTCCTGACAATATAATAGACTGTAGGTATCAAGACTAATGATATTTCGAACCATCAATCAAACCAGAGGATTTATGTTCGGTGCGGTGGTGGTATATGTATTTGAAGAGAAGGAAAGAAAATGGTTAATTTACTTTCTCCGTTGTAATAATAGAACTTATCTCTCGACTATATAAATTGCAGACCTTTTTTAATTACAAGTTGTTCCTTATAATAAGACACTGGTCATGAAAATAATGTTTTGGAAAATAATAATTAAATGTGTGGTTCAGGGGTTTTCGCATTAAAGAAGCAATTATGTTGCTTTTAGGCTGTACCGTTTTTGGTACACTACTCTTCAGACGAGAACAACGATTTTTTTAAAGTAGAATATTTGACCGTTTCACAGAGCTTATGAGGGAAATGGAACTTCAAAATTATTCACAATAAAACCAATGTCAAGTTCACAGAACTGGCATGGATCGAATCCTTACCTTACCAATTAAAAATGGAGGCATTGGATTTCCACACGCATCGGGCATAAGTAGCTCTACCGTGCTTCCTATCATTGGTGTACAATGTTTGTGATTTACTGGATCAACTGTTACCTGAATCATACTGATACGACGATCTAGCTGAAGTTCACTGGCCTCAGGGGTTGAACCAAAAGAATCATTGCGTCCATTCCAAAGCCAATGGGACGGTTTCGAGATAGCTGAAAAATCAACATCGATACAAAATTCATTGACTGAAACAGCGGACAAAGTACGTTTTTAGTACGTTCATTAGAAGAAACGAGACCGTGGTTGCAAGCACTTTCGTCTCGGCAACTTTAAACACACATGAGCAATGTTGAATTCAGTGGTCCAATCGCATTACGCTTTGGTTTGCCTATCGTTCAATCACATAAACTGCTGACAAATTAATATGGACGACATGGTCTATCATGTAGCCAATCCACAGATACCAGACCAAGGCATGAAAATGCTAACAACCTGATTCAAAGAAGTCTTGAATCAGTCCTAGCTGTTCAGCACCTGGTTGTTTAGCACTTGCTCTGGGATTTTACATACAGTGACCATTTTTTAAGCCGAACATCTCGTGAATTAGGCTAGTTAGCGAAACAAGCAGAAAGACATAAGTTAAACAAATACAACCAGTGTCGGCAGAGCGTCTGGTGTTTTTGGAAAAACGAGTTACAAACTATTGAAAGAAAGTGGCCATAAAATAACTGAGCTATCGGTATAGAAACGTCGAAGAATTTGAAAGAATTTTTCTATTTGTAACTGTTTGAATTTTTTTAAAGTATAGGCCCTGGCTCTTTCTGTAAACACACTCACACACAAACACCCCGTTTAGCTACAGATGATTACATTTTGTGAAACAAATGATTTAATAACACGTAGTGCACTCACGTACGCATTTAAGAGCCCACCAATTTAGTGCAGTAGTTCACATTTCAATGATCATTTATTTATTCGCATATTGAATCCGTAATTGAATTTAGTTCCAATTTAAATCCGTTTATTCAAAAATCAATTGTTTTATTCGCTAAACTTGTTTCACATTTCAATGGGTTTAACGTTAAAACCAGTCAATGGCATTGGATAGAAAATTAATAGTTTTTACTCTGATGATTGTAGCTTAAATTTACTGTTTTGTATAAAGCCAATGCTCTGTACTATTTAACTCAATGACTCTGTGTAGCATCCAAATTAAATAACTATTCCGAAAGTCAAATAGAGGATCAGGATAATCAAAGTTGAATTGTCTTTATAACTTCCATCAAAGAACGTAAAAGAACTCTACTTGAAGTACAAAGTAGTTAGCTTCGGTATTGCACAGATCATTAATAAAGCTTTCGCTATTTGTAATAATATGCCATCCACTAGGTTTGGGATATCAATCATTTTAGAAGATTTTTCTGTTCACAAAATTTAGACACCACCGGAGCGGGTTACTTATGTTTTTGTTTGGTATAGTGACAATATCAGTTGGAGCTGAGTTTCCTGCGCAATTTCATGGAGATTGCTTTCGACGGATTCCGAATTCACACCGTTGATAGATGGAAGCATTCAAATTATGTTGAAAGATTTTGATTGTTTGGAGAAAAATATTTTGTTGCCTACTTCCTGCGAAAGTTGACTCATACATGTCACGCGTAGTTGCATACCTCGCCTTCGGCTCGTATATGCAAACTCTACCCTTGTCAAAAGAACAGTTTTCAAATCTTGTTGCTTAAACACACACTTGTGAGTTCGGTTCATATCACAAATTGATCCCTCATGTAATGAATTATTTCCGCGGCACCCAATGTAATCTACTATTTCATGTTTTTGTACTGAAAGTAATCTTTCTTTTATAACGCTACATCTCCGGTTCCTGTCAACCATTTCCAATGCGTGATGGAGCGTTTGTCTTTCAAGCACTAATTAAGAAATAAATTTGGGCAAAGTGAAATGTTCGTCGTTTTCGCAAAGTAGTTTTTTTGTTTTCTTTTTGCTTTTTTTTAGAGGAAGGGCTAGCGCCACAGTTTCCGCTATCGCTACTGTTGTGATTAGTTTCACAAAGACTGATCTATTACATGTCATGGGCGCCCAGTCCTATGCCCGCAATATTTGTCACCCATTTATATTTATATAAGGACCTGCCTTTTTGTTCTGATGTAATAAAGTGAATTGAATGGAAGTGAATTGAATTTATACTCATGAGAATGTGGCATGAACTCGAGCAGTTCGCTTTTTTTGTGGGCTCAGTCATCTCTAACTGGTTGATGACACATTTAAAGCTTACTTTCTATCAGTACTTATGAATCATTTTTATCGTAAATTGAAGTCCTGCATTGACCATTTTTTGAACCCTCGACACAAATATCTAATCATCAATACATTTAACCATTCTGCTGTTACAATATACAATAATGTAGATAGAAAGTAGTGACATGAGAGTATAGCGTAAAAAATTTGAGAGTACTTAAGGTAACTGTTGATATAGCTGACCATGTAGGAAGGACCATCTGACCATACAAATGTTTTGTCAATTTCAGAAAATATTTGTGATCGAATTTATTCAAATTGACGTACTAATGAATCTTTAGAGTCTCTACTTTAATTGTGTCATAAATTTTGTGCAATTATCTGGATTTATTTATCTGTTTTAGCAACGGAATGTGATCACAGTACAATCTCACTATGATTCGAAACTTTTCTTGAGAAATGCGTAACAAAACCAACAAAGTCAAAAAATGTCTTAGCCGGTCAGCTACTATATCATTTACCTTATGTCCGACATTTAAATTTTTCTGCATAGAGAGTGACGAGATCTGAACATACGTGAAAATCGCGAATATTAAAATTTCTTGGATTAAACAAAAGAAGGAATAGAGGAAATAGCGTCATGTGCTCTGATCAACTAGCAAATGGTACAAAATAGAGAATGTAACACATCTGTTGAGCGTGGAAGACGTCGATATTAGCTGAAATTAAATGCAAAAACTCCATTCAAATGGAGATAATTTTGAAGAAGATAAAGTTTTCCAACCGGAAATACTTTCTGGAGTGAAACTTGGTCACCATAACTGATATCATAGTTGATATGAACTACGTAAAGTGAAAGAATGACAAAAGAAATCAATAGAAATTGAAATCGTAAAGATCATCATTTCAGTATGAAACAAATTGTTTATTGCGAATAAAAAGGTGTTTGGTACTTCATATACTGAAGCAATGCGCAAGTTATCATTTCTCTCTATTAAATAAAAGCTTCGCTTCAATTTTTATTTATTTTTCCAAAACTAAAAATTGCAATCGAAACCACTTTTGGCTCACACCCGTTTTCAATGTAACACACACACGAGGGGATATGGAAGTTTTTCATTTCGTTTCGTTTAAAATTACAGAATGGGATAGTTAATTTAACAAAAAAAAAGAAGAGAAGAGAAGAAAAAAACTAAATAAAAAAATCAAATAAATCGGAATCCATTCATTTTCATTCATTCAAGTAGCAGAAGTTACAAAACGAGTGTACTTTCGAAATTCAACATAGTTGTAGAATTCGGAATTGAAATTAAATTGCACAAAAAACGATCCATTCAGCGATTTTCTTTCAATATTTGAAAGAAAAACTTCAATTGGGTTTGCACTCACACCAGCAATCATCTCCTCCATGTGCTTCATGGAACTACACACACCATACATCCTCACATGGATATTCAATTTTACCATTCACCATATGGACGTAATATGGACGAGCATTCAATTTCGGGTGAAATTATTTATCGTTGCACAATGTATACGTTTTATTCTTGCATATACACTAGACAATTATGCTATATCCACACAAGTTGTACGGTAAAAGTTTCATTAAAAAAAGAGAGTTTTTGCAGACAAAATTTCCATGCATGTTTGTCGGTCATATTTGAATTGCTTTCGTTTAAAACTTTGATAGATTCAGCACAGAAACTCATTATACCGTGGGGAATCGGTGTATAGCTAGCTATTGTTTGAACTTTGAATGCAAAACCATTATTTGACTATTACCACGGTGGACCACCGCAACGTATTTGTTAGAAATTAGCACTACCCACCAGAACGTTCCAGATAACTTTGATAATGAAATAATGTGCAATGGCATAGCACTGCTTAGCGGTTGTTCACATAACGTCACGCTTTTTTCAGTTTTTTTTGATCCTCCCTCCTCCCCCTTGTCACGCCGCGATCATGATTAGCATACCTCCCCTGAATACTACGTCACATTTCAGATACCCCCCATAGTAGCGGCTGAGAAAGTAACCTTTTTCGGACGGTGAGAGCGTCTGAAAATAGACTTTCTTGTGTTTTGTGTTGATGTTCTTTTCTCGTATATCAGTTATCAACCGTCGTTTGTACCTCGTGATGAAAGCTGAATTTTTCATCAATCATGACGAAATGTACTACTTCGTCATAGTAGCTCATATCTCGTTACCTTCTCTCTCTCTCTTACAACTGCTTTGGTCATACATTTTGTGCGATTACCGCCTCGAGGTGTCGAGATACGTAGTCTTAGGGTCTGAAATCTATTGTTCTATGATTGCGTGGTACGATCTTTGAGACTACAATTCTTACTTGGACAGGCTGAGATAGAAGAAAAGAAGTAGAAGAAGTGGACGACTCTACGAGCACAATTTGTTTCAGTTTTATAACTTAAGTATGTTGCATTAACAATACACACTCTCTATTAACACGCCACTCCTCCCGTTTGATACTGTCATATTTTCAAGACCCACACTATAACAGTGTGACGTAATATGCGAACAGCCCCTTACTAGCATGAACATAAGAAATTTTCGGAGGCGTATGGTTGTGTAAAGACCGAGGGGCAGATATTTGTAAATTTGTATGAGATTTCCGAAAGTTTCGTGGAGGATTGCCTTTTTTTTGTATGGGATTTTCTAGAAACTTGACAAAGGATTGCCCACAAATATCTGCCCCTCGGTAAACTGCACCTCGGTAAAGACAGTGATCACGTTTATTTTGTGTGAGTAAGAACACACATGCAAACGTCCACTCATACACGTATGAAAATTCGGAGTCTTTTTGACGTTTCAAATAAGAGTGTTCATGCTAGTAAGCAGAGCTACGGCAATGGTTAATTTGTGGGAAAAAAATTTCGCCATCATGAATTACATGGAGCAGTAAAACAGTAATTATTGCGAAAAGCTTTTCCCATATTTACCAACTGGCTTCAATTTCACAATTGCATCCATCGGATGTTCTTATACTTGCACAACTCCTCACTTCCACTTTTCCACACACAAAATGCAAAACATATAGTTGGAAACGAACACACATCTGAAGTCCAAATACGCCCCATAAGGATTTCACCTAAAATTGCGTTTATTTAGCAACACTATGTTTACCAAAGTCTGCAAGTATCGTACGGTTACTGTTATTGTTTGTATGTAGTCATGCAAACATTCCATGCAACCATTTCCACAAACTAATTGCACTAAATAATATTTAATGAATGTTTTTACTTCGTATACCCGAGTAAAAAAATGGAACGGAAATTGTCTGGGACAACCTTTTTTTTCTCCCAAAAAACCAGTAACAATGTTGTAAGTGGTAGCGGAAGTGGTAGTAACTATTGAAATTTCACAGGCGCTTTTTACCTGGGACAATTTATGTGTGACGATCGGAATAGTTTCAATGGCGGGTGGAAAAATTGTCTGCTGTTACGTTCTTTTCTTATTCAAAAAATAGTTATTTTTCTACCAAGGAAGGTAGGAAAGTATTCTCTCGCTCTAGATGTCGATTGACGGTCCTAGGCGAAGTCGAGAAAATACCAGCGCACCTACCGAGGTAGAAACCACATTTTTTGCAATCCCATAAGCACTAAGCACACCTTTCCAATGCCTCAACCTCAGCCAATTTTCTACCAAATATTCACATGAAATGGAAAATTCATCTAAATGTTCCAGAAGACTCATAGATAAAATCAAGTAATCAATGCTTAGTTGGCTGTCCACAAATGACGTCCACCTAGAGGGGCTACTAGCCCCGGGCTAGTCGAAATCAGACAGAATCGGAAAGGGGCGACTCTAGAGGTAATTGACGTACAATGTATGAGCTCGATAATGCGCTAGAAAAAGAGCGCGCGAAAAACTTTTCTGGTACGATAACGAACGTATCGGAAGTATCAGTGAAAACATCTTCACTCATACGACATCAAATGACGTGCATGGAAAGGTGATGATTATGATCCGGAATTGCAAAATAGTTTTTTTTAATTACTACAGAATGAATTGCCATCAGCTGAATGCATAGCAATAGAATGGACATTGTTTCTGCACCGTTTTTCCATACAATATCTGCGCCCATTGTTTCATTAGATAGAACAATGTTTAGTAAAGTAAAAATAGAAAGCGTCCTTTCTCTTTTGATAACGTGATAACGGCAGCTGTTTGAAAATGTTAATTTAGTGAATGTTGATTGTTCCTTTTTGTTAGCATTTTTCAATTGATTTAATTGGTTTTTGAATGGCTGATATTAGACTGATGATGAAAGTGAAATGGTTTTTTATTCAGTTTTTTTAAGTTTTCTTATTCTTCGAAACCCAATCAAATAGTCGGAAGTGTTAATATTCCGCGGGTGATAGCAAACTAATTTGTATAGAATTTTCGAGAATGTGGTCATATTGGACCTAACTTGGATTATCGTTCTTTTAAATTAACCAAAATAAATTAGTTTTTGGAAATCATCTTTGAGGTGCCTGGGTTGTGAGGGCTTGTTTTGCTCCAAATGGATCAATTGAAAAAAAAACGTGTAAGAATCGCCGATTGTGCATTTTTTGGTAGTAATGTGCTCGCAGACAATAATGATTGGCATCGAATTAACATTTTTTGTGAACATTAAAAAAAATTGATTTTTTCAAATGGGTCATTTTGGGTAAATTTTTAGCAAAACAAGCCCTCACAACACCAACATCTAAAAGATGATTTCCAAAAACTAATTTAGTTAGGGTTGCCTACAACATTCCCAAGAATTTATGCTCATTTGAGCATACATCGAACCATTTTCTGTATCGATTTATGGACTTTCAAGTTTTAAATTGACCCTAATTTACAGGTTCGGTGAACTTTGACCTACCAAAAATACTTTTTCGACAAAATTCTTCTGGTTTTTATCTTTTTCGGTTGTATTGGACCCTTATTGTAGTAGGAAAAGAATAATGAAGCTGCAAAATATCTCAAAACTCTTTTTCTATAGAAGCGACGGAGCCCCGTACGATCCGTATGCCTTACTTAGTATTCCACACCCATAACAAGGACAAATAGCCGCACGAAGTACGCTCTCAAAAAGTTCATAGAAGCCGCCCGGACTAAGGCCCGGAATCTATTATCTTTAACCAAGGGACTGCTAAAAAAAACTTGACCCAACCAAGCATCGCACTCGGATACGCTGCATGGAAATGGCCAAAAAACACAAAAATCAAAAATGGCGGCTGACGGCCATTTTCTTAGGTCACCGAAAAAAGTATTAGCACTTTACGGTCGTCACTACCTTTCAAACAGAAAGTTTACGAAAATCAGATGAAAATTACTCGAGATATCGACAAAAACTCCACCTTCACTGTATGACCGAGTGAAACTTAAGCTCACTCTACGGATTCTAACTTCCGAGAAAAATATCCGATTTTGACAAACTTTTTTTCCGAATTGATGTAGTCAATACCTTTCATTTGCATCCTCTACGACCTTTCTGCGAGCAATGCTGCAGGTAATCAATGTGAACTTGACCTCAATTTTTTGATTACCTTTCAGGGAAAAAAGTTCACTGAGATAGCATTTGATCTACTCAAGTTATCGACGTGACGGACAGACAGACGGACGGATTTTTTTTGTAGATTCGGCATCTATTGGCACCCCAAAATGCTATGCTCAAACTCGAATTGTTACAAACGGCATATCAATCCTAATAGCCCTTCGTACTTCGTACGGGGCTAAAAGTTTTTAACTCAATTTTCGGCATCTAGGGATGATAACAATTTTTTGTGGACTATGCCAGTCTCGATTCTTTCATCATCGCACACCCCTAGTAGAGATTTCAAACGTAATTACGAAAGCTCTTAATTTCAAAATTCAATGCAGGCCTCTTTCGCATCACTATATAAGCGCACACTTAGCTGTAACCCACTTCAAGTTTCAATAGAATTAATTAAAATAACATTCACCGGAATGAATGTTAAATTGCAATCTAAACGGTACAACAAACAAAATTGTCAATTTGTTAATACAGCAACGCAGTAAGTTAAGTAACTACTCAAGGTCAGTGAAATTATCGTTATTGCAATCTTCATTTGATAGAGTCTGATACAGTATACATCCATCAAGTGCAAAGAATACTACTCAAACAGGTGGTTTTGCGAAATTCACTTTACAGAAATATGGGTGTTGCACTTCTAAAACATTCAATTCGTTCAAATTTGTTTTTGGGAGTTCTGCTTTCATATGTGATTATCACTACCAACGCTATAAAATTGATGTACATTGTGGACGAACTGTCTATCTATTCCTGTGATACACCCTCGTCGGACCATGGACATGCTGAGCTGTTGAATAATTTTTCCATTGGAGAGGGAGCCTATCAGAGTGCAAAATACGAAAGTTTAAAAGTTGTTGATGAAAATTGTGACTGATTTGTTATTGGACTTAGGTCTGTTAGTTGGTCTTAAAACGAAATAAAATAAAAATAAAAAAATAAATAAATAAATATTGATTCGACCGTTTTTGACGATTGTTGCGAACTGCAGTACTTATTTTTGGCTAACAATCAAATAGAAGTGATGGACATCGATTTATTTATAAATCTCCGAAATCTAAGACGAATCAATTTGGCAAACAACCAACTGAAGGCTTTTGCACCGAATTTGCATCCACTGAAATTTTTGCATACTCTTGTGCTAAGTGGTAATACGATTGAAAATTTAGACTGCAACATTTACCCGGAATTTGCTGCACTTGATCTCGATATTCTGGCCGAAGACAATGAAATGAAAAGTCTCAACTTAGACTGTGATCATACCATTCCGAATTGCCTGACAATATCATTATATGTTGGCGGAAATAGTCTCGAAATTTTAACATTCCCATCGTCGAACTTAACGAAATCACTCAAAGAGCTAGTGGCATTTGATAATAAAATATCTAAGGTGTCCATTGCTCAACCTTTGAATAGGCTGACAGTTTTGGACTTGGGTAAAAATCAACTAACAGACGACGGAATTTCCGATATTTTCGAGCACTGTGGTTCGCTGGAAGTGTTGTCATTGTCACAAAATAACATTACCAAATTGAACGAAAATTTCTTAGAAAAAAAGACGAATCTAATTGGATTGGATCTAAGCAAAAATGACATTCGGCGTATTCCATCTGGCTTCTTCTCCGGAACAACAAATCTTCAAAAATTAGACCTTTCGTTCAACAATCTGACTGAATTCGATTTTGGCGTATTCCGACAACAACATACAAACTTAGAAAGCGTTTGTCTGCATGGTAATAACATCGAGTCTTTCGTTGAATGGAATATTACGGATTTACCATGGTTGCGAGAATTGGCAATTCGTCGTAACCGGCGTGACTGTAAGCATTTGAGTGAGTTTATTACAGAAAATTAATATCAACATTACGGAGGTGAAGGAGCAACGTATGGCCAGAAATCTTTCGAGTTTAGGTGACATACTGTGCATCTAAAATTCTCAACAATTTGAAAATGATGTTGTTTTAGTGTGAATTGCAGAGTTTTGTTGAAATATTCGAGTAAGTTTCATTTTAGACGAAATCCATCTCTGACCTTACTTTATCGCACCCCCTGGCAATTCTCTTGCCCCCCCTGGGATTTTGAAGAAAATATAAATGGTGTAATCAATACCTTTTATTTATCTATGAAGTTTCTGCGAGCAATACCGCCGAAAATATATGTGATAAATCTTGACCTCACTTTTTGACAACAAATCGAGGAGAACAGGTCCCATTGAGATTGCTTTCGATTTACTCAAGTTATCGTGATGGCAGACAGACCGACATTTTTTTAAATGCTGATTTGGCAGCTTGGGATGAACCCAGAAGGTTTGCCCTTACTCCGGGAGTCCGAATCGACGTGTTACAAACGTAAGAGTAAAGGCATGAGACCCTCGTACTTCGTACGGGTCTAAAAAGTCTGAACTGAAGTGTTCGTTTCATATTTCTTAACCCAATTACATAACACAGTTTGTTATTCTTGTATTCATGTTCAAAGTTAGGAGGTTCCAAAGGGAAGGGCTTCTCAATAGAACAAACTGACACTTTGAATTGTAAAATATTCTTTTGAGTGTATGTGTGACGTTTTCGTGTTCATACAAGGGAAACTGAATGTCAAAAGGAAACTGAATGCCGAATTCAGTTGCCCTTATTATGTGCGCAAACTTTTTAAAAGCCACAACAGACACGGTGCAATTTGTAGTTAAAATAATCTGAATTGAACAATTGATAGTCATGATTGACGCTTTGGATTATTTTTTAGCGTTTTCGATGAATTTTCAGGTGAAAATCATTAAATTTAATTAAGGCGTTCTTCTATTACACATAACCTTACATTGGATTTAATCAATTTACTAACTGAAATAAGTAAAAATTCCGAAAAAGCAAAACGTGGCTCACTTCTTGCAGAACAATAGACGGTTTTAGGATAAGATAACTGGAGCTCAGGTTTGTTGTTGCTGTAAACTTTATGTTCCAGTTTTGTCATATGAATTTTGACACAACAAATTTTCAAACAAATAAATTTCAGAGACCCGGATCCAAAGTATTCATTTTCTAACATGTCCTATTTCGTTGTACGAAGTGAGCCACGATTTGCTTTTCTAGAATTTTCACTTATTTCAGTTTAAAAAGTTAATAAATTGTCGGAAAATCGAACTGTGAGGTGGGAGGTTATGTATACCACAAGACCGTCTTAAATATTTCAAACAACAAATGTCACTGAACCTATGGACATGAGACAACTGAACGATTGTCATGTTTTGAAATAAGGAAGGAGAAATTTTTTGCCATTAGTGTGTGTGAGATGATTTTTCATTGAATTTCGGTCGTAAATCCTCTAGGTATATTTAACTCTATGGGAGGTTCACCTAAAATGAAGTAGATGGAACCAGTACATGGAGCTTGAAACTGTTTCGAAAGTTTTGTGGTATGCGTGGAACAAGAAAACTCTTGATCCACTCAAATAGTAAAAAGTAAGATCGCGATGTGTTTAATGACATTGCAGTTAATAGAACTTCTGAATTAAATGTTCAAATGATAAGAAAAATTTCGCGTTACCTGTTTCATCTTTGAACGAGTTGGTAGGTACGCTGTGTTTTTATGAATGTAATTGAAGTTTTTCTCAATTTACTTAATTAGACGATGTTTCCGCTAACATTTCCACTTTCTCCGAAATATTTCTTTTTATTGTCAAGTTATGCAAATTCTTTTATTTAAATTTTAAAACCTCCACCTTTGTACGGTACGGAATGTTTTTTCCTTTTTTAATTTTTCAAGTTTTTCCGAAAGGAATTAAAAGAAAATTTAGTATAAATATACGAAGTTGTTA
>JANTFA010179190.1:0-10794 GCA_026413405.1 Phytosciara flavipes
AAAGTCATTCCTGTCACAGGTAAAAGGTTTGGCTGGAAATCTGAATTTAGGTGCAAACTCAAAGCCTCCAATTTCGGCAACGCATTGGAAACATGTTCAAGAATGCCAGTAGCATGGTTACCATATTGAAAATATAGGTCAAATAATCTGATTCGCGTTAATTGGCAGTTTAGAGTAAGAAAACTTTTGACTGCTTCATAGTTGATACGGCGACAGCGAGTCAAATTGAACGATTCCAAAAACATCAGGCGACAGTGTGCCAAACTGTTTGCTGTGATGTTAGTCAAGCGAATAAATTCCAATTCTTTCAACGATGTACAATGAGCTAAAGAACTAGTGAAAGCTTCCTCGTTGGACCATTTTTCTATCATCAGTCGATGTAAACTGGAAAACAGTCGGCTACATTGTTGAATATCCGCCACATCCAAAGCGCAATTGAGGAGTTCCAGGTCTAACGACTGGCAATAGCGATTGAGTAACAGCATCATGCCAAAACGACGAAAATGTTCATAATCAAGCGACAATGTTTTCATGAATCGACCAAAGCATCGAAGAACAAGTTTCGCCTCGGATAAACTCAATCTTTTCAATTCGAACGTGCCGCTTCGCCTTTCGAACCAATAATCAGAAATCGTCCGGAAGCGGGTGCATGTATCGCGTAGTGAACACCAATCGACTATCGGCAGGAACTCGTACACATGATAGAAGCAATCATCGTTCAGATCAAGAATGTTGCATTGACCTGGTGTCGACATAACTTTTCCGTTGAATGAACGACTTTTTGAGAAATTCTGATCTGGTTAGATAACAAACAAAAGAGAAAATCTTGGAATTATGGTTGATCAGCCGATCGGACTCGATGTAATTGATTTACTTTGATTTGCTTCTTTGATTTACTGGAAAACGTCAG
Source organism: Phytosciara flavipes (assembly GCA_026413405.1). NCBI lineage: Eukaryota > Metazoa > Arthropoda > Insecta > Diptera > Sciaridae > Phytosciara > Phytosciara flavipes. The sequence continues at coordinate 911 of JANTFA010179190.1, forward strand.
TGTTGTGCTTGGACGAATATTGTTATCAAACTGTGGACTTTATGTTGACTTTGGCGGTTAAAATATATTTGTCCCAGATTGTGGACACATTTCGCGCAGGTAGCGCTGATCACCATTTTGACATGATGCCATAGAGATAAATAGGTTAGGGTATAGTGATCGCTATTAAATAAGATTTGATCGCAAAAATATTTTCGCTTCGGTCCGACCCCTCATTTCCTTAAATACAAAAAACTTCGTTGCAGGAAATGAAGTAAAGGAACTTGAATGGAACAAAACGAAATACTTCAAACAAATGAAAGACGTGAATTTCACGCCGTGAGTGCGCCAAAAATATTTGAATTTTGAGCGGATTTTTGTCAATTTGACGCTACCACCAAACGTGACAGAGTTACGCTATATGGGTGTAAGCCATAAACATTTTTTGTCTCACATTTAAATTTGACATATGCGCGGGTAAATGTGACAAGAGATACGTGTGGCTTACACCCATGTAGCGTAACTCTGTCTAGTTTACAATCAAATATTTTTGCGTTTCTTTTTGAATCTGAAGAGCACTGAGGGAATTTTCACTTTGAAGCTGTCAACAGGTCTCGAACGGATATAACTTGAGGATTAATGAATAACTCCTCGTCAGTCAGACACGTCAACTAGCTATTCATCCCGAAGTACTTTTATTAGCGAAGATGTTGGTGGTACATAATTTGAAAGGAGTTAGCGAAGTTTTTGACTGATAATATTCAGATTGTATGAAAGTGAGTTAGCGCGGTGAAACATTTCTATTCTCCACATTGGAACTTTTATCAAAATCATTTTAGTTGGATTATCTTGAAAAAAGAGGACGAATGGCAACCTCTCCTAGTTTTTCGACTTAAACCAATGCACTATCAAGCAGCGAAGCGAAGAATCTCGTAAGTCAAATAGAGAGGGCTAAGACAATAACAAACAATCAAAAACAATCGGAGGTGGCTATTCTTTTTCATAGAAATGCAAACAAACAATAGCCTACTTTATATGATTCTGACACTCTATTTGACTTACCAGATTCTTCGCTTCGCTGCTTGATAGTGCATTGCTTAAACTTAAACTTATTAGCATCGGTTCACTGGCTCATTGATTGCATAAAACATGACAGAGCGAAAGCAAGGCAATAAATTTTAAAAATTTCATACAAAATTTTGAATCGAATCAGAAGACGGGAGTGGAGAGCTATCATAATTTTATATTTCACAACGATTTCGTGATAGGTATTATTCTAGTCGAGGTGGTTATGTGGGCGAAATTTTGCTTCAATTGTTATTCGATTGTAGTGGGACAAGTAGGACGAATTTTGAAAAAGTAGGATAGTCACCGTGGAACCGCTGCTCTCATCAATTTACTATGTTCCCACAACACTCTTGTTTACCACCTGCCCAACAGCAAAAAAACGTTTGTCACTTTGAAACCCACCTCAGCAACATACCTCCAATACCATCATTGAAACGCTTTTTACCAACACTAAGGGTCACTGAGGGTGTGTTCAAAAGTAGCAACATTGGAGCCACAGCGGAAGTCAAAAAATGTCATTTTCTCGTGATCTTGAATTTATTTTAAGCAAAACTAAACCACAATACGGCCAATATCACAGTAAAATGTAAATTCTTTGAATAATATCGAAGAAAAATATTTTGATAACGTTGACAGTAACTCATTAAAACCTTGTGGGTAAACAAGAAAAAAAGATACAGCGTAATTAGTAGGATAGATTTGCCGCTGTATAGTTGTATGAAAAATACAAGCAAACCGACCAAAGCTTCCATGATGGTCTTTTTTGTTGGACCTGAAAGTTAAGAAAAGAATTTTTTTATTGACACAATTTGCTAGTTTGACACAATGGACCTGGATCAGAATTCTGTGAATGGAGATTGACAATGGCAGTGGATTGAGAAATGGCAAGCGAAAAACACGAACACGAAGTGGCAACAACTGGCCAGAATCTGTCCCAACAATTCCATTTTCATTTATTTCCAATATTTCAATCGACCTGTACCAACTATTTCGCAATGGTTACCCCCTCGGAAATACTTGGCGATTTCACAAGAAGCGTTATGGCTACGTCAATCACCGATGGATGAACGCTCGTACAGTAGTTGTAAACCAATCTGGAAGTTGGCATAAAAATATTACAAGCGACCGTTTGCAGTTAGTGTGGCAGCTATGTTACGACTTACGTATAGAGATCCATGTACTGACCACAAGTGAGAGAACGTTCGCGTCCGAATATCTGGTTGATGCCATTGTTTAAGCCGAACCAAATCTAGATATTTGTCGTATGAAATTAGTTGAGGGTACAATATCGAAAAGGAAGGGGAGGTACACACGGGTATCACACATTCAGCTATTGAAATCGCAACTGTATCGACGCTTCTTTAAGCTTTCAGAAGCACGGTAGTCAAATGACAATGTTTATTGTAACAAACGAAGTAAAAGATTCGGCGAATATAATCGCCAATACGTTTGCTGAAAGTTTCGTTGAACTCAAACAGTGATCCAAGACCGAAGACACACAAACAATCTTCCATGCGATCGAATATTTACCACATGCTAAAACCGGTAGAAAATTGTCGATCCTAACACAAAATTGCATCGTCTTCAGCTTAGAACATCACAGTCAGTGTTAACTATACTCAAGGAAAACAACAGGACAAAGTTTGCAAAAGTGAAATTCACATTTGGTACGAGCGAATGCCCCAAAACTTCCGAAATGTGTTTTCCCTTCGCCCATCGACATAATAATTTTACGACTTTGTCGAAACTTCGTCGAGACATTTTTCTGTATAGATTCGAAATTGGATAAGTAAAAAACAATTCGGTAGAAGTACAGGGGCATACACATGAGCCCAAAAATGTTTTTTCCGAAGAATATTCAGACGGTTTCCAAAGGCTATCTTTTACCGTACCCATCTACAAACACCAATCAGATATTCCGATCTTGTCTCGAGAAGGAGGAATGGAAGATGCCACATTGGAATTGCTAGAAAGTACATCGAATCTTAGAGGCTGGGATAAAATAGTGCACACAGAAGCAAGTGAGCGATATATGCACGAACTGAATAATTTCAACAATTTGGTAGCATATGCAGCCAAGACGATAAAGTTTTGGGTCTGTACTTACCAAACGATCTCAGTCGTAACCGTATTCCCAGTCGAGCCGTTGAACGTGATAAATCACCGCTAGCAAAGTGCTGGATTAAATCAAAAATGGCGTCTGGACATACAAGAAAAGAAAATCACGTATCGACTTTAGTTTGGTGCGGTTAGATCGCCGGTGAAATTGTAATCGCTTGCCAATCGGTGTGGAAGAAAATTCAGCCACAAATTGATAAGGCGAAACGGATATTCTATGCATGAACTTGAGAGATCAACCACTCTTTTTTGGCTTGGTAATTACTGTGGGATTAAACTAGGGCCTCCATTTTAGGATCATCGATAAGTCTTGCCATAGCACTGTACCCAGCATAAACATTGGAAATATTCAGAGCAGGAGGTCTATCAATACAACCAACTGACATTTTTGAAACATCGCCTTTCAAATGAGAGTGTGACCTCTTCAGTGAAGTTCAAGAATTTACGAGCAGGCATAAGAAGTGTGAAATGAATTTGTCGTTTTACTTCATGAGCGGTTCTAAAGGTCATGTATGGCTCAGGTGTGACAGCCACTTCTATTATTATCCGACTCTATTTATTCAACGAAACGAATAGTTGTAAAGAATCAATTAACTTTGATTGACGATTAATAATTTGTATATGAAAATCGATTGCATGAAGCTTCATACGGATATCACAAATGATATCAATCTGAGCAGTTCAATTCCCAAAGACAAATAAAATTTGAACAAAACATACAGCAACATGCTTACGTAACCACCATTCGTATCTACAACGGCGCACTGACAACACCGACAACAATGGGGTGCTGGATAAATATTCTGACCATCGTAATATATCTATCGACAATGGTGCAGAGCCAGTCTAGCCGAGAAGTGATTCTAATCAATCGACTGAATGATTTGTACCACTTCGATCACAACATCTATTTACTCAACTCCGTTAGCGACCACAGCCGATACATTTCCGCTCGGCCGACGCCTCGGACAATTTACAATTTTGTGGACAACAATCTGCCAATGAATGGTAATGAAACACGGCAAGCATTAACGACCTCGATGACCAGCAAAAATACGTTTTTAATTGTTGTTGTGGCTGCTGAGCGTCTGGATGCCACGAAAGACAACGCGATTGCTATTCAACGGAATATGACCAATGTTGTGAAAATTGGTATTTTCTTGGCAGGGGACATCCGCTCAATGGATATTGTAGCGAAACTGTTCCGGTGGAGTTGGAATAAGAGCATCGTGAACATAGTATGTGCATTCACCAAGGACGACGGTACATTCACTACATTTGGATTAGATCCGTTCGCCAAAAGTTTTCTGATTAATTTGACCGGAAGTGAACAGCTGCAGGAATATTTCCCTAACAACCGAATACCGAACTTCCATCACCATCCGCTTCGGCTGTTGCGGCTGAATGATATGCCATCAATAGCGGCTTATTTTGCCGACAAATTTTGGCCTTGTGTGGCTAGTATTTTCAATGCATCAATATCTATGACAAACATCAGTGAAGCTACCTATATACGGAATGAGGACCTGTTCGATGTAGATGCAGGAAGTTTTGAAGTGTTACTTCGAGAAGGCTTAATTTTATATCCGTATCATACGTCGCAGTTCCAGTTGATAGTACCCCATGCTCGGCCATATGCAAGCATAGGCGCTTATTTGCAAGGTTCATCATGGACCCTTCTTTTCGGCTACGCTTCCATTGTCATTGTGACCGCATCGCTTTTGCTAACCGTTTCCGGTTATCTTCACCAAGGCAACCGAAAAACGTCACTTTTTGAGTGTGTCGTCGACGTCATCAATCTCTTGATGAGTGATAATTCAGCCATCAAGTATGGAAAACTTCATCGTGCCGACGGTTATATCGTTGTGCCGTTGACATTCACCGGCATAATCGTAGCGAATGGCATACTGTCCGTATTTAAAAGCTATCTTACCGTACCCATCTACGAACCACAACTCAAAACAATCGACGAACTACAGCGGTCACAAATACCGATTTTGTCTCGCTACGGACCAATGGAAAGTATGACATTCGAATTGCTGGCAAGTACATCGAATTTTAGTGGCTGGAATGAGAGAGTCCACACGGAAACCAGTGAAAGTTATTTGCACGAACTGAATACTTTCAACAACTCGGTAGCATATGCCGCTATTAGTCAAGACGTGATAATTTGTTTAACGGCGCAGAAACGTTTAAATTTGAAGGCGTACTATTTGATCACCGAAAAACTATTGAGTCATTATTACCAAACGGTTTTGATCTTACCCAAATTCCGTTTCATCGAACCGGTGAACGTGATAAATCACCGCTTGCAAAGTGCTGGATTAAATCAAAAATGGCGTCTGGACATGCTAGAAAATTTTGTCAAAAACCTAACTAAATCGAATGTTGGTCGACAATTGCAGCGTAATGCTGACGATATTGGGGACGTGTCGACTTTAGTTTGGTGCGGATGGATTGCCGGTGGAATCGTGTTCGTTTGCGAATTGATGTGGAAGAAAATTCAGCCAGAAATCGATAAGGTGAAACGAACATTCTATGCATGAACTAGAACACTCAAAGAATTTTCACGGTGGAGCTTAACCAATTTAAATCAAAAGTAATTGCATATTGAGTTTCTCTTCAGAAGGGTCTTTATTGGGTCAACACAAAACTTTTTGCCTCGGGAGTAAAATCTTTTACTGGGCCCATTTTGAAAAAGGTGACGTAATTGGTGTTTTTTTGGCGAATTTTCATACATTTTTACAAGGTGCTTGAAAATCATGAAAATAGAGTTGTTTGTTTATGGCATCTCAAGACGGAAAATTGTTCGGTATTAAAAAACAAACATTTTTTTCTATGGCGACACTTCTCGTCGGCTGCTGGAATTGTCATATAAAATTTTATAAGCGCAGGCGCCTTCGTGATCATCTCGAAAGTGTCTGTCTTAACCTGTTGTAAACAACCTTGCTCTTATTTTTGTTTGTGTTCATTTTATAAGCGTTTAGTGACTAAGGAGACTTGTTTTATTGAAAATAGCTGTTGGCTAAATAAATTTATTTGATTGATTGATGGAAACCCAAATATTTGTTAAACGAATCACGTTTATTCTATTTTTTAACGACTTCGAAATCAGATCATCAATTTATTATCCCCAAAAATGAGGAGTCGTTCACAACTTTTTCACTGCTGTCAGCAGATTCAAAGCTGGGTTTTGCTCGGGTAGCGTTTAATTTTCCATAGGGTTCGGGTTTTCAGGTTCTTAAAAATTTAATCGGGCTGGGTCGGTTATCGAAAAAACCTAAGCCCGCTCACCTCTACTATTATCTGACGAAGTTACCAAGCAAGACAGATCATGGGTTAGGAGTTAGTGAATCAAAGACTGAGTACGTGTTCCTGCCATTTAGTGACCCACAAGCCCCATCGCCAGACATAATGCTTAACGGAAACGTCATGCCGAAATGCTCCAGCTTTAAGTACCTTGTAGGCTCGATAATCAAACAAGAATGGAAATTGTGACGAATACGTGAATCATCAGGCTGGCTGAAATGACAACCAATTCAGGAGTATGGTGGGACAAGCGTACACCACCAGAACTCAAGGGCAGAAACTACGCGACGATGGTACGACCTGCTCTTACTTATGGTTCAAAATGCTAGATTTTGTATGAAATGTCTGGAAGAGATCTAAAAATAGCAAAGATAAAAATGTGTTGCATGTCTCTTTGCGTTACAAAATGTGATCATATTAAAAGTGACCATATACGAGGCACGCTAAACATGAAGGAAACCAAAGTCAAAAATGAAAGAAACGAATGGTTCGCTAAAGTTCTCTCGCACGATGAAACCAATGTTGCAAGAAAAATCGATTCGATAGTATACCCAATTACGCAAAAGAGAAAGACCTAAACACAGTTGGACCGGCCAGACGCGACAACGACAACAGCGATTTGGGCAGACACAAGAAGAAAAGGAGGAAGTAGCGAATGCGACACGTATCAATAGAAATACAACTCTCCAATAATTTCAGTTAAACATTTAAAACGATGACCTTGAACGTCAAAATGACTACAAAATCAGGAAAATTTCTGCAAGAACTAGTCGCGAAAAAGAAGAAGAACTGCAGATTGCATCTAAAGTTACATCTACTTCTGAAAAGTATACATTCAACAACTGGACTATAAATGTTGAAACGAAAACATCATATCGACCGAACGGAATCAAAATATAAATAAAAACCAGCTGATCGATACGGGAAATTCCACTAACGCTGGCAACACCATTCCATGTGCACGCTCTGTCCGTCTCGTTCACTCGCACACAAAAACACATGAATTCAACGCAAACAGCCGTTCGACGAAGAGGTTGTCAAGAAATCGAATGGTTAGTTAGTAGCGAAGTCCACCATCATATTTTCAGATGAATTTTGAAAGCGATTTCGTGAACAACAAAAAGTGAAGGAAAATTTTTTTTGGTGTGTGTGTGTTCCGTTCCCTTGATTTCAAATATTTATTTGATTAAAAGCAAAAATTTGTGAACAAAAAACAGTTTGAAGAACACGATCTGTGGGTTCATTGTTTTTGTTTCGTATATTTCGATTTCAAGTGGAACACATCAACAGTTTTTAGGAGAGCAAAAATTTATTCAATAAAATTCCGTGTCGATTATTATCAAGTCAAGAACAATATTTTATTACAAAGAACTCGGATCCAGTTTATAAAAAATAATAAAAAAGAAGAAGAAGAAGAAGACGATCAATTTGAATATAAAATTCGCATTGAGCCAAAGAAGAAAAACACAGAAAAAAAAACCGAATGAAAAAGTAAGATTGTGAAAGGAAACTTACAATTCGAGAACACATAAAGAGAGGGGCCCAGCGAATAATGTTAGTTTTGAGTGCGAAAAAAATTAATTTATCGATACAAAATGGAGTGAAATAATATTGGATTAATTTTGTGGAGTGTCTGAAGTATCATTTAGGCAAGGTGAGTCAATGTTGTTACAATCTTTCATCATCTCAATACTCTATGTCTGTACCCAAATGAAGGAACCCCTTTGTCATGTTACGTCTGAAAGAAAAATCAATGTGTGTGCGAGAGACGAGAGAACTCAGACTTTCCATTTTATTTATATGCCTCCTCGGTAAACATCCGGACTATTCGTGTTATCACAATCGTTAATTTCTATCGCAATTTCTGGCTCATCTCGAAAATTCATTCGTAAAATTAGAAAATCTCTGTGCGAATAACTCCAATGTCCATTTATAATTCATACATCCGAACCAATACCCATCCAGAGCGCTCTGTGATATCACTCTGTCTTACGGATGGATTTTTCTTTTTTACATTTACATTGCGTTGAGAGTTTTATTTTTGTTATTTATTTTGGTTTTCGTGTTTTTGTATATAACCATCTACTCTGGTCTGGACATGATCGCTGCTGCTTTTTTTTCCACCCGATGTGAATGTCCTTTGTAATAATGTTTGGATTGAGCAGAGCGCGTACAGAGACACACACAGAACGGCTGTTTTAAGTTTTTCGTTTTAGTGACGACGGAAACAAGAATTTATTTATTTTGTACATTCTGGTTGTGTGTGTGTGAGATGTGTGAGAGTATGGTAGTAACATGGTTGGATGGCTGGTTAACTGTTATACCAATTGAATTTGAACAGATTACAATATTTAAAAACACAGGGAAAATATACATTTTGTACACTTCTTGCTTCATACAACAAAGGTCTCTCTTCGTAAAACTTTCCCAAAATGAATCATCATCATCGTTCCGTTCGTTGAAAGGGATGGAATTTTCATATTGATCTTACAGCAGAAATTTTATTGCTTCAGCATACATTAGTCAGCCTTGTGTGTGGATGGTATTACGCTTTCTCATTTTGTATGCAGAGTGAAACGAACAAAGCAAGATAAAAGGTACTACCATGTTCTCCTTGGCCCTTTGTCGTCTCTGATTTAGTTAAAACTTCAGTAATTTGAGAATTTCTATAATGGAGATGGATTGGGGTGGTGAGCAACTAATCACATGATTCATTACTCACTTTGGGTCTAGTTTTTCAATGTGGTTAAGAGCCACAATTACTTTGAATTCAATCTTCAGCAAAGCTGGCAATCATAAAAGGACATGAAGAACAGAGAAAATTTTCCGCAACGCCTCTGACTGAGGAGACCTTTGAGTAAGGTAGTTATGTACGTAATGGATGACCGTAATAAAATGCAAAAATGGAAAAATGTCGGTGCACGAGCATAACATTGTTTTGGTTACGTGAAGATGAAGTCGAATGACGGAATTTTTCGTTTGTTGTGGAACTGCACAGTTTGGACTTCTTGTTATACAATGCGAATAACTTTTCCATAATTTGTGGTAATGTTCTTATCGCCAATCGCGATAGACAATAGTGCATTACGTGCTTCCTTCGGAATTTTTGTTTTGACAAATCTGATAGTTACATCCACTCGTCGAAACAACAATTCGAAAGCAGTTACGAACAACTGTAACGGTGCTTTACGTAATGACCTTTAAGTGCTTCTGCAGTTTTTGAAGTCATTTACATAGCAGAAGCACTTAAAGCATTGTACTTACACGGTTCCAAGTTGTTTACTTGACGAGTGGTAATACAGCCCTCCCCTTTGGGTCGGGTCATAACACCCCAACAACTTGAAACCTTGGATGTAATATACTATTACTCTTAACTCTTGGTTGGGTAACTGTGCTATAAGTACTTTTCA
>JANTFA010179301.1:0-29873 GCA_026413405.1 Phytosciara flavipes
CACTGTAATTGGTATACTGAAATGATACTGATGCCAACATACAATACCCAAACACCGCAATGTTTTTGTTTCGTAATGTCAGTCTGAGTGGCAAACAAAAGAATTCCTACAACAACAAACTGAATTTAACCGAAAGGTTTTTAGATTATGTTGGGTTTTTCTGTCGTCAAATTGAAAAATTGTAGACAATTAATGTCGTTTTAGTGACCTTTTCCCATTATAAAGAAAAAAGAAAATTTTCAAACGATTTGTCGTGGTGCGACAAACACCCATTTCTGGCAACCCACTCCGTCACATTTCGTTGATGGATAGACCAATATTTGCGAATTAGGACAATAATAAACAAGTCAACCAACTGTTGAACTCAGATTCATTTAGCTACCCAAAAATGTACATTAACTGAGCTGAACTCATTAATGGAATCACAACCTGATTTACGGGTGTCTTACAACGGATTTATCCTTTCATTAATCAAGGTAAAATTTTCGATCTCATATTTACAAAAACCCAAATAAACTCTCCGTATACCCTACCCATCAGAGGCTGTCGCATAGCAAAGCACATAAAACGCCAACAATCCAAATACGAAAATGGAAAATTAATTTCGAAATTTCAGAATTCAGCACAAAATTAAATTTGATTCGTTATTTATAGATTCAAAATTTAAATTATGCTTTTTACGGTTGGAATACAAGACCCTGCATTAATCCTTTTTGTGGAGATACAGAGAGAGGAAAGGAAAAGAATAGACCTTAAACACAACCCATACCAGCATTAAAGTAGCCATCATCCATCGTCCTATCTTAACATATGTAGTAGTCCATGACCTTGTCCCGTGACTAGCAAACTTCACACATAAAATGTCTCGAAATCCATGGAACTTTTCTTTTGAGCATGTTTGATTCATTCGGAAGAGGACCACTAGCATACCAGATAAGTTTCCTTGAAAGTTGATCCTATATTAAGAAAAGTCTCACCAATTCCACGCGACAAGGTCGTGGAATTGGTCATATTATACAGTAAAGTGCCAACTCTGCCTCCCACATTTACGATATGAATAATTTATTCAATGGCAAAAATCGTCCATTAAGAAATGGATTGTTTGGAATTAATTAAATTTGCTAAAAAATTTCCATGTGGCTGCGGGTCAACATTTCTTGTCGAACATAAAATCTACACAATTGAAATATAGGAATATGAACGATTCTGTTTGTAATTAATTTTAGCCATAGGGAAAATGATGATTGCGGTCGTAAAATCGATTAGTAAATCAGAAATTTTATTATTTTTGCAGTAGAAATTCGCGATGATATAACACACATAGACTAATGAATGCTAATGACATATACGAATCAAAAGAAACACAACACACAATTAGTATTTTTTGTACCGAGCCAGGAAATCGATGAAGGAAGTCAAATAACACAATGGTTGACTAATTTTTGTGCGAATGCAGAAAGGGTGAACTAGCATTGGGCTTCAGTTTTTATCAATGTAGACAAAGCGTTGTTTCTAACTCACGCTCGACTCCGGCTCGTGCTAGAAACCTATCATTCAAGCCAACAAGCCGTAATGGCCCATTCGCACTAGCTCCGTTTACTTCTCCGTTTAGGAAGGTACGCAACAGAAAAAGACAAAAAGATCTTATGTCTCTCACTCTCTCTCGCTATTCTTTGCATCCGATACAATGAGATAGAAAGATGAAAAACATTGACTGACTTATGGATTATTGTGATTTTTACATCGCAAGCGGAAAAATCCTGACATTTCTCAACCGAAAGATTATTCGTATTACAGTCGTCGGGTGCATAAACCACATTTACCAGAAGGCAATTACAATGCGGAAAATAAATTGTTGGCGTCCTCTTTGATATATCTTTTCATTGATTTTAGACTGATGTTTTCTTTATTGTCTTATTATTATACTGAACAGCCCAATCGTAAATATTATCGATTTATGGCTGGGCTGGTGGTACATTGCAAAAAGTGGAAATTGTGCTGTATGTGGAAATAGTAATCAGTAAAAAACCCTAAAGGGTAAAAGTGACGCAAGTCCAGTCCTTCTACATTTACTTACAAAAGAACTGTGATCGCATTCCCCTAATGGGACAACAAAAGCGAATCGGACTAAATGTTATTTGCCACCCTTTGTGATGCCCAGCTTACATGAAACCACATGGTGGTATAGACCCGTTAAGACCCACTTAGAATTAATTACTGTAAAACCTGAGCAACTCGACCATGCTAATTCGCTTGAATTCTAGGAATTTTAAAGACAAACAAAAGACGAAATTCAAAAGAATTTGGTAAAATTCCAATTATAGGTGTTAGTTAGCCTGATACATAAGCTTTCTAACGACGTGACACCAAATGTGTCATGCATGTGTTTCGATAAGTATATTTCTTCCAATGATACACGTCTCGTTTCAATACCTGATGCTAAGACTGTCATTCAATTGATCAGATGGTCGAGCAAGATTAAAACATTTTTTCTTTGGTATTTTGACGACTTTGGAAGACAAATAAAAACTGATGTTCCAGTCGACGCAAACCATTTCACGCCTCAAATTCCAACACATTTTCCGTACACAAAGACTGAAAATTTTCGATTCATCAGTCCGATTTGATCGATTAAAGTAGACACTCTACATTCAATAGAACAACGAAGATCTTTGCTGTCGTCGTACTTGGGCTAGTCGCTGTAAGTCGTCGAATAAATTGATCAGAGATAATCATTGTTGAATTGTCTCATTTGCAATTGAGACTGCCAGCGCTAATCCACTCGTTGGTGGTCGAATCGGAAATCTTTTGATACGATGCAATTTATAAATGTTAGAATCTGTAGAAGCATAGCATTGATACATAAGAAATATTCGGAGGCCTATGCACTGATATGCCTAGCATTTTGTCAAAATAACACATTTCTTTCCTACATACTAAAGCAGAGTAAAAACACACAACACATGCAAGCTAACACGCATACACGTACGAAAATTTGTAGGCTTTTTGGACGTTTCAAATGAGAGTGTTCATGCTAGTAAGCAGGGGTATGGTAGAATATATTCGATATCAAAAAAAGACCTCACCAGGCGTCAGCCGGTTAACTCTTGTACGTTCCTTGAAGCAAGCGCCCTATATATTCCATTTATAGTTCCCGTATTTGAGTTTCCGTAAAAATTAATTAAAACTTCAACAGTTCGTTATTTGAACGAAAATCTCTGATTCTTTTTCGATAATTCATTCAACGTGATTATACTTTCAATTCCGATGATTTAAAGGAAATCCTTTTTTTTCAACAAAGGGAAAAATCCAATAAAAGTCCATTGCTTATCAATAGCTTCTGCTACATATTGCCATATTATATCGATTCCTTCTCCATCAACGATTCCACTTAATTGATATTTGATATGGTGTGTGGTTCGTTATTTGGATTCTACCGATTATTATAATAGAACGGTTTCCTTTAAGTATAAAACATATAGAGGCAACTTAAACCAACTCGAATGAGTGCTTAGACAACAACGAATATAATACCAACAACAGCGGCACCGCTTCAATGATTATGTTGTCGTTGAATATTGAACATATAAATTATTGCTCTATCGATAGGACTAGGACAGTCTTAATTACACAATAATCGCAGCAATTTCACCCACGCAATTGAAGGTTATAGACTGATTAATTGATCGTAATTTGGGGGTTCTGTTCTTGTCGGTACATTTTTCTTTTTCAAGTGTTTGGCTTTGTATAATTGACATGATGATGATTTCACTTTCATCACAGCATCAAAAGAAAATGACAACGGAAAGCTTGTCAAATTGGTTTCAACAAATTTTCAGTTTTTGTTCAATATAAAATCGAGAAGAATGAAAGATGAAGCGTGATGAGGCATAAAACAGCAACACTGTTGCTTTGTCGGTTGAATAAGAAACACACCAAACTTTGAAGCTTTGCACAAAAATGAGAAAGATTCGTTGCAAAATAGGTTGTACTTGTAAAGCCTCACGTAACGTTGACGACAAACACGACAATCGTCTTAGACATTTATTGGAGTCTTTTATGATGGTGATAATTATTTTATTTTATTGTATGGTGCTATTAATGCTGTTTAAACGGAACCATTTTACCCATTTGCAATTCAAATTTTCGTGATTCGTTGAACAAAATCGAATGTTAAACGAGCCATTTATGAGCAAAACATTTGTTTCAGAACAAGCGTAAAGAGCATCTTGTTGATTGGAAACAGTAATAGAAGTTCGTATTGAGTGTAACACAACTGGTCTCAAGTACTTTCAAAGTTCTATCGAGCTTCGAATTTGTTCTTCAAATTGGTTTTTATCAACAAATTGAGAAATTTTCGTTTAGAGCTGGCTTGGTGTACTATAAAAACTGTAAGAGTCATTAAGGGGACGAATACGTATATTATGGACAGCACACTCAAAGCGCTTGATGGACTGCGTTAACGCTTGAAGCGTTGAAGTGGACACTGTAAGTTGAACAAACACATGAATAAGAAGAATGGTTGTAAAAAGGTAACTCCGTAAATTGGCAATCGATGGAATAAAAATGTTGTCCAATGAGCAACCCCTCGAGCAAATTCAAAATGAACTGGCTGATACGGTTCAGTAACGCGTGTGACACGCTACTTCGACAGCGACTCTTCATTTTGCTTTTATGATTTAAGAAAAGAAATTCTTCACTTCAGAAATTTTCGATTAAGATGAGAACAGATCATTGTGCTTACAGCACTGTGATAGCGTCGCTTTAGGTAGACACATTTACCGGCCTGTTTAGCGAAATATATTTCAATTTTTTTCTATATTTGAATTTTACACAAAGTTTGTCCTAATCCCTAAGCTTTCGAGTGTTACACACATTTACCATTGACAAAAATAACGCTTAAAGCAAGCTTAAAGTAGAATTACGGTGAAACGTGCGTGTTTCGCAAAGTTAAATCCTTTTTTTCGTGCCATCTCCATCATAATGTGTTTGATAAAATTTCGTTACACCTTTGCCATGTTTCAAATGAACTGTGTCCTAAGTGCGTATTTTCCGAAGCTTTCAGCAAAGCTTCACTCTTGTTGATTGAAATGATTCCCTTCTGGTTGTGCCTAATATATTTTACTCAACGCAGTGTTTCTCTAGGGAGATAAGTCAGACGTTACTTTACTCTGCAATTTTTTTGTTGTTGCTTTGTTCAGTTAAATGCCTTAGGAGTCGTTCATAAATGACGTCACGCTATAGGTGGAGTCACTAAAATCGGACGTGACTGGACGATGGGGAGTATTGGTTTCCGGACAATGATAGAGTTAGGATCGCTGTTGCTGTTGAATTTCTTAGACATAGATGGGGCATTGTAAAATTTTCCAATAAAAATGAACATTCGTCCAAATTAATTACTTTAATAAATGCCCTAAAAAGCACATAAAAATCATGAATCTATAATACCCATTCACCCTCTGCCACTTAAGGCCATTAATTATTAAACTTTTACATTTCCATTTTTAGACCCGTACGAAGTACGAGAGTCTCATGCCTTTACTCTTACGTTTGTAGCACCTCGATTTGGACTCACAGAATAAGGGCAAACCTTCTGGGGTCACCGCCAGATGCCAAATCAACATTTAAAAAAATGTCCGTCTGTCTGTCATCACGATAACTTGAGTAAATCGAAAGCAATCTCAATGGGACCTTTTCCCCTCGATTTGTTGTCAAAAAAGTGAGGTCACACAGTGAAGGTAGAGTTTTTCATTCGATTTTCATGATCTTTTTTTTGTTTCAAAGGTAAAAACGACCGTAAAGTGGTAATACTGTTTTCGGTGACCTAAGAAAATGGCCGAGAGCCGCCATTTTGGATTTTAGTGTTTTTCGCTTTTATTTTTGGCAAATTTGATCCGAATTTCGTGATTTTTTTTTGCTTGAAAGGTAGTGATGGTCGTTAAGCGGTAGAACTGTTTTTGATGAAGCATTTTAAATCTTGAATTTTAGTGTTCTTCGTCCATATCTCAAGTAAATGTCACCTGGTTTTGATGAATTTTTTTCATTATAAATGAGATTTCGGACGGTGCTTTCGAAATTGCTCTAAGCAATTTTAACAAGGGATGAATTTAAATAAACTGATTGAAAGAAACATTGCAGGGCAGTTCAATAGACACCTAACTATATACCGTCCTCTACTCGTACGGGTCCCCCTTATGTTTTTTTTTTTGGAAACGCGGAATGATTTCGCAAATTTATCTTTGCCTTTGCTTCAATGAAACGTAATTTAATTTGTTTTCGACATAAACTGACAATAACGCAGAGAGAACGTAATCTATAAATGTGATATTACAGGACTAATGTGTACAATATCAACATCATCTGACAGAGTATTGTCGTTTTTCATCGAACTAATCAGATAAAGGGAACTAATCATATTGTGATGCTCATATTTTCATTTCGCTTATTTCTTTAGACGGAGGATATGGCTTTCTTTCACGTCGGAGTTCACAGAGAAGCAATTTACTCTGTCCTATCATATAGAATGAACTGAGCATCTACATTTGTGCTTAAAAGGAGAATTATTTGATTGAGTCTACCATATGGTAATTCAATCATGAATGGTTGTGTCTATTCTTTATTTTCATGCCACGAAACCTGCGGCCTCGTTGACAATCTGAAAAAGCATTTTCTCAACTCAGTGACGAAAATTAAACTTTCCTTACAATTCGGTGATAAATGTCCTTTTAGACGCACGATGCGTATTGTCGCACATATCTAGTTCCTAAGCAGCATTTATCACTCGGTTCATAGCACCCTAGCTTCAAGCACCAACTCTCAAAAGTGAGATGTCAAATTCGGAGTCTATTTTACGCATACAAAATTTAATGTGTTGGATGCTTTAACTGAACACAAGGAAAACATACCTTCTGTCTGTACGAAAGAAACACAGAGCCTATTAAGATTACAGTAGGCTCCAGATATTTTGTATGTTAGTGCTTGAAGCTAGAGTGCTATGCTCGGTTGCATAAAGTACTACTTTGCGCTTAAGTATGCATGTCAGTTGCTGAGTATGTTGTAGAATGAATTCTTTGTTCATAGTGTTGTGGTTTCGTCTCATTTCTGTTTTCAATCGCAAAAAAATTGGTTTGTGACTCGTGATGAAAGTGGACTAGTACCGAAAAATTAAACTTTTCATCACTCGGCCGCCGACTTTTTATTGGGCTTGTTCGGTTTGGGCTTTGCGAAAAGACATTCGGGCTGCCCAAATTTTATTTTTCTTTCAACAATCGACATAGTTACACGTAATTTTGTATCGTAGTACTGCGTCATGCTGCAAATGTAGTAATTTTTGATATCTAAGTAACTCGTCATAGACATGCTAGACTTTCCCGTTTGCTTGTCAAAAAGATTAAAATTTTGATTTTGGGCCGGGCGGGCCTTGAACAGAATGTATTGCGCTGTCTCAATGGTAAAATGGTTATTATTGTTCGATAAACATTACCTTTTTGTGTAGGGGGTTCAAAATGTTGATCAAGATTTCTACGATTAAATTATAAAAGGTAAAATTCGAGTGATAGAAAGTATGAAATTCTAATGGTAAGAAGTATAAACAGTAGAAATCGAATGTTAAATAGATTCACCACCCAAAACATGAATGAAAAAGTTCAATTTTCGCGGTGCCTCTGCAGAAATGCTTTTTTTCGAGGGCATTGATACTTGAACTCATTTCCACTGTGGGAGGTTGAAAAAACCATTGACTTTTTTGCCTTCATTCGTTCTGAATATAGCTGACACTGATGAAGCACTGATCCCCTCTCAACTTTTCCGTTCAAGTATCATCGACCGACAATGCCTTTACGTTTTTGTTTTTACTTTTATTTATTCTGGTAAAATTAATTTTGAAAATGTTTCCATTGATTTGTTTTTGCATTATTTATGAATTTTATTTTCGTAAATTAATTAAAATTCTCGTCTCTTGTCACAAGAACCAGAAAGTACAAGTGTAAGGCTCTATGCTCTCGTCTTTAAAGTTGTTTGTTTCGGTTTTTTTCTTTTATGGTTTTTGTGTGTTGTGAATACGGAGCCGTTTATTTGGTGGAAGGTATCTCATTAGTTTCTATTTTTAGACAACAATTTAGTAGGAGAAAAAGCTCTTGACTTTTCCGTAGAAAAAATTTATCGGTAACACGAAACTCGCAGGGAAAGTAAATGCCGACATGTTTTCTGATTTGAAAGTGGTTGTGGTCTGTTAATTCAATTAGATTTTTGTTTTCAATCAGCGGTCGTCCATAAATTAGGTCACGCGTTCAAATGAGATGCAAATGAGAAAATGGGAAACTTTTGAATCTAGTCCTTCACATAACAATTCAGGTCAGTACTAATTTTTGACTGCTTGAGTTTTCAATCTTACAATTTCCTGAGCTTTTAATCTTGATCGTCTATTCTCTATAGATTTCTTATGTGGTGCCCTTATTTTCTCGAAGATGTTCCATTGTAATAACTGTAATAACTGCTCCTCTCGAGCTGTTAATCATCTGGAGCTTTAAATCTTTTCAAGCTTTTAATTCTCTCGGTTTTCTCTTTCTTTCGTGCTGTTAATTTTCTCTAGCCGCAAAATCCTCTCGACCTTTGAATAATTCTCTCGAGCTTTTAGTACCCTAGAAACATCTCTTATCAAAAATATTCGGAAATTGACAATGCCTTTACAACCAACAATGATACCCAAAACTACGATTATCGATAACTCCTGAAAAGAGGTGAAGTCTTAAATTTTACCCAAAACAATATTCCATTAAACTTTCCAGTCGTAGAACATAACGATACGTTCAAGCGAAGATAGCAATATTCCCACAACATATTTTCTTTTACGATGCAATTTACGCGGAAAACACATATTCAAACAGAGACGGGAAAAAAATGAGAAAATGAAGAACATAAGCCACTAGACGACATCTTATCATCATTGCAAAACATTGCGTTCCGTGTATAGCATGCTTCACTCTTTAAGTTTCAGATAATCTCCTATTAAAGAAACAAGACGATTTGCGTAGAGGTTCTTTTATTTCTGACGGAACATTTTGGTTAAACAATGTTAAGACAATATTGAAACAATTTGGCCGTAATTACAATCTTTATGACGTTAGTGAAATTGTTGTTTCTTGTCATTCACAAGACTGAGAAAAAAACCAAGACCGAAATTATTCATAATGCAGTGTCTATCTCGTTAATGTATCTCGCGTGTTAATTGTTTTCCGTCTTATCTTGATTATACAAGAAATTAATTTAATCAGCGCAGATGAGTCTCTTTTTTCTCGTTCCTTTTATTCGAGTATCCGACTACATTTCAATGAAGATGTCAACGCTGATAACGATTGAAAAGACCAGGTTTACATTTTACAAATTCGTACTACTTGAAATGGAATTTTATTGTATATAACGGCTCAATCACCAAATTACTCTCAATCTCAAGGCCGTTCGACGTCCACGTTAAAAACGTCACCCATGGTAAACAAGCATTCGTACACATTTTGTACTGAACGAACGATCAACGAAGATTAAAGTAAAATTACGTTGCAAGTTAGTGTAGTAGGTTGGGCAGCCAGAAATGATAAATCTTAATGGTAAGGACGACGAAAAATAAATGAAAATCCGACTTATTCGCTCTTAAGCAGTAGTTATTTTGAGCGTGATTCTAATCGCACCGCGTAAGCTTTGTGTGAAAGCTCAATTTGACGAAACTTATTTAGTTTTTGTCAAGTTGAACTTTCACTCAAACCTTAGGCGATAATAACTGCTTTTTATGCTAAAAGAAATGAAGTAAAAGATTGGGAATTAAAACTTCGAGATGCTTTGTCCGAAAGAAGCAGAAGACCCAACAAAAATACTGTTGATTTGCTTGCCGTCTCCAAATAGTCTCGGGATACGCAAGTTAGTCCATGCGCAGAAATAGTAATTTTTCAAAAGGAACTAAAATTTGACACTGCCAAATGATTGGAAAGTGTTCTATGTACTACCAGTGATTGGTGACAAGAGTCAACATAGACTATATATCTACAATCTATCGAGGGCGTCAAGAGTTCCATGGGCTTAGCGACGACGTATGTCGAAAATTCTGTCGTGATCGCCACTAATTTCGACGTCATCAACACTAACCGGTGATTATTGAACATGAACACAAACTTTAGTTTACTGACTCGTTTCTTCCACGAGGAACGGAAATGTACTGAAAAACGTTAATATTTCAGCGTAAGCTCAATGTAGCAGTAGTTTAATGTAATTATGGCTTCCACTAGTAAAACATTAGTTTTGTCTTAGACATGTGAGGTTGTGGCCCGCTCCAATTTTTATTTTGACTCATTTTGTCTATTTGAAAGAAGAGAAAATGAAGAAAATTCAATGTAGCCGTCACAGATGTTAAAGACAGGTTGAAGTTAATAAGGTGTCATTAGTCATGCCATATTGCCCGAACTCAATATTGCAATATATTCTGACTGGTATCATCACAACAGAACACCTTTCGTTTTCTTTCCGTTGAAATAACTGTTGTTGTGTGTTCCGTTGAGATGAAGGGATACGTAGAAGTATTTGCGCACCCTACTTGCCATACTTTGCATAAGAAACTAGTTAACTGTTTTCAACAAAAGATTTCAAAAAATGGAATTTAGAACGGTCAATTTTACGTCGTCTCAAGACACCGTGATCATACGGAGAACCCAATTCCAGACAAAATTGATCTGTAAAAAGCTCCGGCGTTCAGGAAATGAATATATTTTACAAAGCGTTTCCAATTACAACAAACATTCTATGATCGCGATTTGCATTCGTCCAGCACATCGACAATATTCTTATCCACATTACCGCAAAGATGAGTGTTGAATGCTTCGACTCTCGAAGACACAGCGTTCAGTGCAAGAAAATCATCGTTACATTCGCATTTGATCTTATTATCGTTGAAACTAAAGTCTTTGTACAAACCACTGCTGTAGCGAGTCAAAAAACTACGATCAATAACTTCCAGTTCGTTGTGATGCAAATTTAAGCTTGTTATCTGGGCAGGCAACATAGCTGGAATGGAAAATTTGAATTACGGCTCTGCATACAAGATTGAAGAGCATCTCTACAACATACTTCCTGTGAGGCGTTGTATCTGATTGTTATGTAAATCCAATTGTTCCAAATGTTCCAATGACGATAGTAATCTCTCTGGAATCGTTTTGATTTCATTGAGAGACAAATTAATTTCCCGGAGCTGTTCATTGTTTTCGAAAAGATTTTCCGGCAAAGATT
Organism: Phytosciara flavipes; assembly: GCA_026413405.1. Classification (NCBI taxonomy): domain Eukaryota; kingdom Metazoa; phylum Arthropoda; class Insecta; order Diptera; family Sciaridae; genus Phytosciara; species Phytosciara flavipes. The sequence goes on from JANTFA010179301.1 coordinate 11,269, forward strand.
TCAACTTGTTTCCACTCAAATTCAATACACGCAAATCAGTTTGATTGCTGAACAGTAAGTCCGGAACCGTGTCCAGTGCATTCTGCGCGAAGGAAATTGATTTTATTCTCGTTGACCCAGCGAACAGATTGACGTGTACACTTGAAATTTGGGAACTTTCAAAATCCACCTCTTCCAACTGCCACAAACCAGTGAACAATCCGTTGGGCAATGTGAGACTTCTTCCATTCCTGACCAACTGCAGTTTCTTTAAGTATCTGTTCTTACTAAACAGTTTTCTCGGCAATGAAGAAAACGAATTTTCGGATAAGTTAATTGTGTCCAACATTATCAAACTTTTGAACACATTAGGTGGTAACGTTTGGATTCCGTTGCGAGACAAGTCCAGATTGGCTATTAACGATCCACGAACAAATATTTCTTTGGTCAATTTCGATGGTTCTGACCCGAATAAGGTTACATCCGTCACATCAGAGACTCCCAGTCGATCAAAGTAGTTTCTTAAGGTCGCACCCTGACCAAGTGGACATGCTAGATCGATTTTAACTGCTTTTTGATAGCCCAAAGATATATCTGGAATGGCTTCGTTCATTTGAGTTAGCCCTTTTTGCTTACAAGACACTGTCAGCACGCTATTTTCATCTCTTCCTTCTTGAAGAATTCGAGTTCTCCGGTTTTCACCAACAGCATATCTGATTTCCTGGTGAGCAGGTCCGATATTAAAACATGTACAACCAGGTGGGAGTCGGCCGGGACAGGATGAGTATCCATATGCGAAAGTAACCAGCCCGATGAATACAATGCAAAATGTTAGCATTGAGCGACACATTTCAATGAACGAAGATTTTTAATTCACACAGCTCCTTAATCTCACAATGTTAATAAGCCACTTACACCTTCGAAAGCAAATTTAACACTGCTTGGTTGGAACAGTACATTTAAATGAATTTTGAATGGAACCGGGATGACTGAGGGGCAAAATACGCTAGCATATTGTGTACACTTTTCAATCTGAAATGTGAGTTAAGGTCTAAGGTACGCAACAGGCTCATTGGAAGCCAAGGTGGCGAGACCCTATGTGCCACCCACTATATCCTAATCCTAATGTTTTTTGGTAAGTCGAAACCGTAAATTTATAATTGTAATCTAGTTTTAAAAATTGTCACAAAGACCGCCTGCTGTCAAAATACCGATTTGGGTCAAGTTGGCCACTGTTTGACGTCCAAGCATCCGAGACAAGCAGTCTTAGTTTTCTGAGAAGCAGACTGTTTCCAAAATTCAAAAGCTTTAGAGTTTTGCTTCTACGCTGACAACCTTATTAAAGTAGAAGATTTTCACTAACACGAGAATAGCACAATGTCACAGAATTGGTTAGCGTGGTTTACCCCTTGAGATAAGAAACCATTTTATTTCGGTGAAGACAAAGGTCAGGCCTATCATCATTGCCAAAAACCGGATGTTTGACGTCATTCGTCTATGGCTTAATTTAAATTATCTGAGTTTTAGGTTATTGAACCGAATATTCAAATAAGTAAAAAATTAAATGAAAAATTGTTTTTATGCTCATTTCATAGTGTAACAACCATCCTTGATGAAGCTCACTGTGGTTATTATTATCATTGATAAGAAGTTGAAGAAAAGTGCGTCTATTTTATTGGTGTCATGAAGAAACTTAAACAGTAAATTCGCGAAAACTTTAATTAATTCTAACCCTTTCTGAGTTCAGAACGATTGATATTGGTGTCGCTATTCTTGGCGCTAGATCAGTTCCAAATTTCACCTTCACATAGCTTCTTAACCACAAATTTGTTTTGAAAAGACGAAGAAAATGTAGATTCGTGGCTTCCATTCAACACAATTTTGTTGTGGTAGCGAGCCTAGTTCTCGAAAATTGGGTTTTGCTGGATACCATAAAGTGTAGGATCCACCCTTGTGCCTAGTCCCTAGTTCAAATTGACTGTATTCTTGAAAACCAAATATAAATTTTTAATAAAAAATTTGGTGAATTCTCGAACACGTTGTAGTATGGCAATAAGGACTAAACATCAAATAAATTTTCAATGAAAACCGATTCATTGCCGTAGAGTTTGCACGCAATAGGGCAGAAATATCATCAACCGATCTATGTCTATCGCCTTCGACTCGAGATATACAAGCTTCATTCGTGGATAACCAAATTGTTCCATCATAGTAGATGCGTAGTGTACTATTAGTTACGAAAAAGAGGTAGTAAAGATATGAAAATTCCAGTTTCGTGTGACTTTTTCTTAATTCGAGGCGACGCCGAGGTCAACAACAGCAAGAAGCTTTGACTTTTCATTTCTAAACCGAGTTTCGTAATGGATTCTACTGTGATTTCTGGAACCAATTCTCTTGTTTCCCATAAAAAGTAATAAGCAACTTTCGACCCTAGGGAAATCAAAAGGAAGCATGTAAATATTTCTCAGTTACTTATAACAATTCAAGCGATAAAACAAGCTTCGCATTCAAGGATCGACTTTAAAGAGAAATATACCGATAACGCCAATTAAAAAATCGTTCACAAAATTTGAAAAAAGGGAAAAATGTTTTTCGTTCGTGCGGTGTCAATAACCTTCTTTTCTTGAAAATTGTGACGTTTTGTTGTCATTTTGTCTGCAGACAATTTAATATTTGAAAGTGGGAATAGCTCAGAAAAATCAAATAATTTTTCAAATATTTCCGATCTCAAATCGAGATCATCATCCGTGGCTTAATGTGATACCATAAAGTCATTCTACAAGCAAAACTACTCGAGCGTCAATAAAAACTCCAATTCTAAAAATACAACATTTTCAGTCACAATAAAGTTTAGTCAACATAAATCTCCTGACAAGCCAAATGAAACGACACACTAGAGGTGAGTGTTACTACTCAGTTGTTCATCTACGTAGAATGACACGGGGAATGAATTAGAAATTTGTCCATTTGATTTGTCACTTTGGTGTCATCTAAAAAGAACTTGCGGGTATTTTACGAAATTTTGAACCCTAGTGAACTCTGGGTGAAAATTGGAAATTCCAACCGGAACTTCTCTCTTATTGGAATTCCCCAATTTTACACCTCAGTTGACGAATAACTATTTCACTCAACCCTTTGTGCGGGCTTATTAATTAGACGATAATAACTACTGAGCACGCTATATTCCATTGTTTACTAAATTCCTTTTTATTTGTTCAAAGGCATAAATTAAACAAACAAAAAAATACTTTGTAACAGATGAGCGTTCTACTTCCCAGCCTCCGACTAATTATATTTTTCTACGCATTTTCTGTTCCAAACATTTCTAATTTACAAATTCTAACCAATTGAACAAAATATAAATTATTTCGCCATTACATTTCCACTCAACCTTTCTCCGGTTTCACCTAAATTACCAGTAATTACCATTAATTTTCTGAGCTTCGCCTTAGATATAAAGTGAATAAAAATTACACGTCTCGTCAAAGTTTACCAAACTTTGGAGCAAACAAAAAAAAAAGTTTCCGTCCGAACCTACCCCAAAACATTATTTGATTATTCTTTTACACATTCCATTAACATTGTTGCATAATTTGTTAACAGAATGATGAATCCATAAAAAGGGAACGACAAGACAGTCAGATTTTTGTTCGGTAAAGTTAAGTAGTAACATTAATACACAATGAACCGACAAGTCTTTTGTTAATGGCCCTGTTTTGTGTTTGCAGGGCTTCCATTACAGTCAATGAAAGTTATTACAACATAAAACCTAAGGAGGACCCTTACGAGTAGTGTACGACATAATAGCTATACTCATCCCTTGCTAAAACTACTTACAGCAACTTCAAAAGTCCCGTACGAAGTTTAATTTGAAAATTAAATTCTGCAAAGAACCCACCAAAATCAGGTGAAATTTACTTGAGATATAGGCCCAAAATGGCAGTTGGCATCCATTTCCCAAGTCACCGAAAACCATTTAGGAGCCATTTATAAATGACGTCTGGTACTTATGGTCAATTTTAGGCCCACCTCATATGAATTTTTTTTTCTTCCCAAGCCTGCTGGAAATGATTTTGCAGAGTAACGATAGGGAAAGGTGTTTTTTCATTTCGTTCCGCTGCAGATGCGTTTGTCTAAACAAATTGTAACCGACGGGCAGCACAAATCGTATGGAACTTTTAGACTGACTTTCAGACAAAAAATATTACGAAAATCAAATGAAATTAATTCGAAATATCGACAAGACACTTTAATCCAAAATGGCTGCTGGCGGCCATTTTGTTAGGTCACCGAAAACAGCCTTACCGCTTTACGATTGACAAAATTTGTTTACGAAGTCGAATGAAATTCACTTGAAATAATATAGTCAAAACTTACTCTCGAACCAATTTACTTAGGTCACAAAAAACACGTCATGAAAATCGGATTTAATTCACTCGAAATTTATCGACACAGAACTCTACTTTCACTGCACGGCCGAGTAGCTCGACTTGAACTCACTCTATGGGCTCTAGAGCCTGTAATCTGATAAGGACAAACTTTCTGAATTTGTGTAGTCAATACGTTTCATTTGAACCGTTTATCAACGTTTATCAATTGCTACTCGAAATATATGAAAGAAGCCTCAACTAAACCTCGAAAATAGCACTAATCCGACGTTATCTCTGGATCGGCTCTACCGATTTCGCTCATCTCTAGACATTATCATCTCTGGGTGACCACAAAAGGTTTCACTTTAATCAAAGATTGGATTTCGACGTATTAAACACAAAAGAATTGAAGCATAAGACCCTCGTACTTCGTACGGGTCTAAAAAAGGCTTTTGGCTTACGTCAAATTACTCAAATGAACTGGGCAATTGAACCATCAAACTCCATTGATGGCATTTACGCAAACAGATACGGATATGAGCATACACCGAACCACATTCAAATTAAAAATAAATAAAGAAAAACAAGGAAAGGGCACAACATTTGGTAATAATACAGTAACCAACCTCTAGCAATTAACGACAAATTAATGGATAATGGTTGTGTAATCAGAAACATCGGTCGGTTAATCAGTACTAATGACCGATCCAATCGGAAATATAGACACACGAAAATAGATTTAAAATGTTTTTTTTTAACTTTTAGTCACTTTTAACAATCGACTTCACTACAGAGGTTGTATCAAGCGGAAGTGTTTAACGATATATCCTGCTGCTCATTTAAGTAAATTCTGAATATTATCCGAATTAAAGGATGTAGCGTAGCACTCACTTCATTAAAAACATTTGCGTAATCTTAAGTTTGAATTCATATTTATGTTTTGTTCAAGCTTTTTAAACTTCGAACACACTGATGTTTTTACACATAACTACCACGTCTACTATTTTCCACCTGAGTATTTACACTGCTGGAAATATAGGATTTCTCTTTCAATTTCTTCTTGTTTTCAACAAAACATGCATCACTTCGCTACCATATCATATTCCGAACCGGCCGTTGTTGCATCGAAACATCGACTGAAGTTCCATCACCAAGACCGTACACTATCATGGTTATCAGTATGGTCTGGCATGATATAAGCTTTTATCGCTGAATATCGCTTACATTGTAGATAACATGGGGAATATCGCTTCAATGGAACAGTAAGCTTTAAGGAGACATTATGTCTTGCGCAGTGGAAACTGAATGTTTTTAAAATTTATGAATGAAAAGTGTTGCCAAGGACTTCACTATAGATAGACTTCATTTTCAATGTTAAGGTTGACAAACATAGAGGTTAACATTAAAATGTGTGTAACAATAAAATAACGTGTCACTGTGGCACATTGGATGTGTGTCATAAATTAATAGAACGGAATGATGAATAATTCAATCTTTTCAATATTCATAAAAGCTTCGACTACACTTTCGCTCCGTTCGCTCGTTTATCATTTTTGTCAGGTGAAAGTGATTGAGTCTCGAAGAAGTAGTTATTTTTTAAGCGAGAGATGAAATTAGATAACTTCAATAAAGTCGAAGTTCGCTAGGGCTGACAGATTGCGAGGGCCGACGACAGTTCGCTCGATTTAGAACTTCTTCTTTTCACCCTGAGGTAGACACAACGCTTTTCATGAAACTAACACATCAATGCCGATGTGGCCGCCACTGGCTACGAATCTGTCACAACAATTCCATATACTCTATTAAAAAATTCCATTATGTTCCGAAAATTCCAATTACAGTCAACTCTCTCTATAATGAACTTTCTATATAATGAACATCCTCTACAATTAACCCGAAATATTGACATTTTTTCATTCTTGAGACGAAACAAAACGTGATATTGATAGAAAATAAAGTTATACGCTAAGTTAGTCATTCTCAATAAATTTTCATCGCAGTAAGGAAACTCAAAATTTTCGTCCATGTGTCAGGCCTGACAAATTTACGTTCATTATATGTAACGTTGACTCCCTTGAAAGTTCATTATAGAGAGAGTTGACTGTATTCCACTCAATTTCAATTTAAAAAGTTTGACCAACTCAAATTTAATTCTAAAAAATCCACTGAGTTCCGAAAATTTTAAGTCAATTTCAATAATTCCAACTTAGTTATATTGATCACGATGCGAATCGAAAGGTTTGTGTGAAAGCTCAACTTGACAAAAATAAAATAAATTTCGTCAAGTTGAGCTTTCAGACAAACCTTAAGCGATGCGATTCGCATCGCGCTCAATATAATATCAGAACTGCCATTAGACAAAATGTCAACAAGTCATACTTTCAAGAAGGCTCGGTGTCCAACGCGGTAAAAAAATGAAGGCAGAGCTGACCTTCCCTAATCTGGATTTGTGATAACTGTCAGATTAGGTTTCAGGTATACCTGTCAGGTCAGAATAGTTCTCAGGTAATTCAGGTCAGGTTCAGGTAAAACCTGACCTGTCTCGAGCTTTATTTCTGCCCGCTTTTGAGTCAAGAAAATAAGTGAATTCACGCCACTATAATGAAGAAAAAAAATCGAGAGCGATGGAATGAAATTTTTGAAAAGTTTCTTGTTTATGACGAATATTCAGCACACAATCTTGTTTACAACCATGATACAACTCTCATTGTAAATCTTTATAGAATCATAAAATAAATGGAACACAAATCTTATTGTTCTTTTGACTAATTGAAAGGCTCGAAATTTACGATAAATATTGTATGATTCCCTTTCTAGTCTCGCGTAACACTCTCGTGCAAATATGTCGTAAAGCAAAAAAATTAATTAATTCTTTCTTCCTTAAAATATCAGAGGTTACTCTCGAATTCCCTAGACTCGGCGTTTGTTACACAATTTTCATTTTTATTTTTCACACAAGCCATCGGCCCCCTCAAAACATAACACAGTCACGAAGGGATATGCTTTTTATGACATTTTGAGCAATAAACCGAACTAATTTGAAGTACATCTATAATTTCTGTGTTGTTTACAACTAAGATTAAGAATTCCAAATTTTACGAGCACTTAAAACTTCTGGCTTATAAGGTTCACACCAGCACGCAACAGGCCATTGATTTTAATGTGTCTTATTGTTTATGGGACGATACACATTGTAAGATGTTACACAAATATAACAGAAATGCAAGTAGATTTGATAAGAAGATTCGGATTGATTTTGTTTCATTTCAGTGAAGTGTTGATTGTGTAGAGACATTTCGAAAAACAATCAGATTCAACGAGAGCAAAATGAAGTGACTAAAGTGGTGTTTGAATCAAAGAAAACTATAGGCAATGGTTTTTCTAGAAAGGAGAGAGAGGGAATACTATACTGCTCAAGGCAGAAGAATGGCTTCATAGATAGCTTCATCCGATGTTACCTTTTTTATCATACGATTAGGATTCTTGAGCGGGACGAAGTGTGTACCAAATGGGCCTGTTGAAAATCTTGATAATGAAATGATCTCAAAAAAATAGAACCACAATCATCGAGACAGTAACTAACGATCTAGCCTCTGACCTATCAAGGGTTGTTACGGCGAATTGTTATTAGAGATAGTGGAAAAACCATTCAGTGAAATGTATCTACAATTTCAGACTACTGAGCTCATCCTCCTTTCCCATTTTTCCATTAGATTCAAGTTTTCGGTTAATAAGTTTAGCATTCATTAATGCAGAACATCAATTACGTCTAATGAACAGATTCAAAATTAAATTGCTCAATTATTACAATGCAAATTAATTAGACCGATCAACTGCTGGAAGGAAACATAAAGACCATACATAGGATGAGTAAAAGCGAACCAAGCCAACCGATTCGATCCATTTATCATTCGTAAAACAAACTCAACTTTATTTCTACAAAAAAGGTTTTCGTGTGCGCGCCAATAAAACAAAAGAGTGCGTGCAATAAAACCTTCTTCCACCACCACCAGTCAGATAAATACAAAAATAATATACACCTTCGGTCCACGCATAGCCACAAATCTCTCGATCTACAAAATTCCATTTGGCTTCCAGAAAAAAAACAGACACAAAAAGTCTTATTATGACTTCCTTTTTACTAACGTAGAGCATACGCGCGTAAACGTTACACCGCATAAAATGGATCTCATGTTTCAAACTGTAAAGGGTTTTATTGTTCGACAGGGAACGGTATCTCTGCCTGGTGTTATTCAACATACTGTGCCAGGTTTTTTATGGGTTCATATACAGTATATGGTGCTTGCAAGCTGATGTAATTGAATCATACACACGGAATTCGTTACGCATACCAGGTTTCAATTGTGATTGGTTTACTCTTCCTGTTTGTTTTATTTCTTTTTACAGCTTCCAATTTTCGATATATGCGACACACGCAAACAAAGCTATATCCTGGACAAATACTGCACTTCTTCTGAGAAAATAACCAATTTGTCAAAACGAAAATTGAAAATATTTCAAGGGCTTCGATTTTTATATTCGTTTTCTGGGTTGGAATTTGCAAATTGGAATTTTTTCGATTGAAAGATTGCATAAGTTACGTCAGCAGTCGATGAGGAAAGTGAACTTTGTTATTGTTTTATAGTGGAAAGGGGTCTGAGAATTCAAAGAAACTGGAGACGTGATTTTATGAATGTTGTATTGAAGCTGGTAAAATTGAATTGGGTTTGCGTTTTGCGAAAGCGTGCGGCCATTCGAAAATTGCGCACGGTCAAGTCTACGAATTTTAGAACCCCTTCACCATTGCACGCCAAAATGTATGAAGGGAATTTCAAAATATATTTGAGTTCTATGCTTTTGTCAGAGCTCCTTTGGGCAGCTTTCATTTTTGAATAAAAGCCGCCGTGGTCAGTGGCAAAGTTTATTTTTGAAATTTTTTGTTCACTAGCTAACGTTCAAAGAATTTCTGAGAGGATTTATCGAACTGCGTAATGAAGAGGTGGAAGTCCTTTCGAACTACAATCGAAATTGAATTTGCTGTGTTCGTAGCTTCCAAGCCTGAAAAATGGCTCGAAAGCTACGAATTACCGTCACTACGCACCGAACTGATCACTTTTACACTCCATTTTTTTTTATATCTCAAGTCAATGGCGAGTGTCCCACAAAAATCAAACTTTAACGCTTTATAAGTTGGTGTGGGGGTGTGGCACGGACAACTAGAAGTTACTGATTCCAAAGAACGCTTGTTAGTTCTACGTGATTCACTAAGTTCTGATGAAAAATTGTGAAAGCCTAGCAACCGCTGGTGCTTTTTGTGCCAATTCTTGCAAAAACAGTAAAAAATGCACCAGCAGTTGCTGAGTTTTCAAAATTTACCATAAGATGTTCCATGTACATATGGAATGAGAAACAGTCCGCACAAATCCATTACTTCTAATCAGTGGCGTATCTTCAAACCCACCAACTGCTAGAATTCTTAAATAGAAATGCAGTTCTCCGCGAACTACAATTATTTTGTTCCGCCGTTTGAGAATGAAGTTACAAGTGGTTCAGCATACGACGAAGAATCCTTCTAGTGCTTGAACCTTAGAATTACGACTACATATTGGTTTAAACTTGAAAAAAGTTGTACCGTAAAAAGTGGTTGGTCTGTGGTTGTCTCGAGTGACAATGGCACATAGTCATTTATCACCCGGTTGCACTATACAAACCATAACTTTTAGAAGATGCCATAGAAAACGGAAAACATTTTCCATCAATAGAATATTTTCTGTTTACAATATCTAGAGTTACAATGAAAAGATTCTCAGAATACGACGAATATAAAATATAGTTTGGAACAGCGGTCGAACATCATCTCAACTTAGAAACAAAAAGTTGATGAAACAGATCAAAACGACGACCCTATCCATACACAACGCGTGCGAGACAATAATGTTGGCAATGTGCGAGAAGAAAATCACAACCATAAAATGATAGGACCAGTAATTAATCATTGAACATTACTACACATACCGAGGCTAGCCAAACAGGCAAACCAAAACCGAGAACTAAAAGTTCTCAAAGTTTTGCCAAAGTCAAAACTCTTTCTATACAACCTCCGGCTCATCAACCATCATCAAATTATCATAAAAGCAGCCGAAATTAAGGAGACCCCACTCATAATAAATCTCGTCTCCAGCTAGTTAAAATAGTAAAGTTCACCAAAGCGAAAGCTCTGCGGGGACTACGGGAAAAACTCAACCGCACCATATACCACTCTATGTAATTAGAAAATATGTTACATGGCGCTAGAAGATTTATATTCCGTTGACTATTATGGCACTCAGAAAGTTTAACCACAAAAAATTTACCTTTTTATCCGAAAAAGTTCATCTGTCCCGTTAATTTACTTTTATGTTTTATTTCCGTTGACTGTGACGACTGAATGAAAAGTGTATGTACAACTTATTTACAGCACAGTTGAAGATGGGACTATATCACATTTGTATTGTGTAAAATTGGGAGCCGTTCATAATTGACGACGCGCTATGTTTGGCATTTTTCGAGTCGAAAATTTCGACAGCCCCTCTTGCCTAGGGTGGCGCCACTTGAGAAAAGTACAAGTTTTATATGTCGAACCGTTTATTCAGCAATGAACATTTAAGCAGATGTCGCTACAGATATGTCAAGACATGACCAATTGCATGCATTATTTCTTGTTACCAAGTGACGCCATCCAATCAACGAATATTTTGCAATCTCTTTCATAACCACTTTGGGATGGTGCCATTATGCTACACACATTCCAATTGTGGCATGCGTTCTCTCCTCTCAGGATTGTTAAATTACACTGCTGACTCTCTAAGTTGACCCTAAAATCATCAATGTTTTTCCTGAACAGCTCCCTCTCTCCATACGAAAGAAATATTGGACAGGTGCCACTGAAATTTCCATACAATGGTGATATCAGTGGATTGAGCATCATTGAGTTTCTGGCTGCTTCGTCCAAATTTTTGTAGTTCGAAATGTAGTATGGCACATACTTTGCAATTTGTGCTGGACACCAAATATCATTGCGATATTGAGCAAAACTGGGCTGATCAATTGTTAAATCGACCCATGGTGATCCCATTTTTCTACGCTCTCAAGCTCAATAAGCTTTCCAACTGACGAAACGACGCTCGGTAAACTTACAGATTTGAACGCGAGAAGTGAACCACTCTGAACTTGTTTCACAAATTTATTTTTGTTAATTTAATAAATGAGACATCAATGAGTTGAATTCAACAAACAATAGTTTCAGGTTCTATAATTGTCCTTTGGAACTGGATGAGTACCAATTCATAAGTCACTATGGTTCCAGTTATCTGCAAAGTTCAATAATACTAAAGAGTCCATTCAATCAAGCTAGTAATCATTACCGACAGCAACAGCTTCCGAGTTAAATGAAAAAATCGCATACCAGTTAGGCCGACTTCTGAGTGCTGTACTTGTTCCAGAAATCGATCGGCCTAAGGTAAATCAAAGCCGTAGTTTTTATCACTCTTTGTCTTTCGACTTTATTATAGAACGTACCTCTTCGTGGTATTGCTCCTGTGGTATGTTTCTGATAATGATCATCGGTCGTTTGGATTCATCGTTAATTCTAGACGCATTCAGCAGTACCAATAGAATGCGCCACAATAAAAAGGATAGAGAAAACCAAAAGTAGATACTTTCAATCAAACTTCGTTTCGGTCTGGAAATTATGAATTCGAAGTTATTTTTCCTCACAAAACACGCAGATCCTTTGCTCTTACTGGAAACTGTTCAACAGCTGCATCAGAATGTAATACATGTTGTTCGAAATGCACATTGTTGTCAAGATCGATAGCGCCTTATCCACCGTCGAAATCAGGTTACACAGGTCTGTGTACATTTGTCGCTGCTGAATCCAAAACGTTTTCGACATTGTCTGAAATTTTGAAGTGGTTTTTTTCCAGAAAAGGATGGTTACATCTTGGAACTTAATCAAATGTCGGATATTCTGATGGTAGACACCAGTTTCACGCCGAAGAGATTCACAATAGGAAACTTCCCTTTTCGAAAATCATATTGTGAATGACGTCGCGTCAGCGCGAAATTCATACAAACGCAGTCTCACGCAGAATGGGCGCGAGGTTCTTGCATCCGTTTACTAACAGCCATATATAGCTACCGGCTTCATATGATTTCCGAACTACCCCTAAAATTATGCAAATATCATCTGAGGGAAGTCATGTAAGTAATTGACATCTCGCCTTAATGTAGGCTAGAAATATTGCACACAATTTCAAAGTATTTGGGTTACTAAATGACTGTCAAAGTTACGATATGAAGCTTGAGTAACTTTTAGGACGTTACCAATGCGATAAACTTGCTGGAAAAACTCAATCAAAAATTTTCGTCAGTCACGGGAGTCGAAGGCTCATTCTCATACGTAATCACTGAGACAGTGCTTTGTACTAAATTTCTGACGAATTTCACAAGTTCAATCCACATTTAGCCGTGACAAGCTCTTACGAATTATGCACTTGGACGTGAGATTTCACCACCCTACCACCCACCGTGCTACTATATAGTTTTGGACAATCGATTGTATACGACACCTCTTAAACCAAAAACTCTGAAGAACTCTTCCAAAATATACAAAACAAACTCGACGCAAAATCGATGTGACAAACACCGGATGTCTACATCTCACCACCAAATTAAAATATCCCAAAAAAAAGAAAAAAAACATTTCTACCACACAAAACACTGAATAATTCATACCATTCCATTAAATTTCGATAAATATTCATTGAACTGATTCAATCTGGTTGACAGACATTTACTTATACCAACGATAAATATGTCCATAAATGACCACAGGAATGCACAGTAATAGTTCACCAATTCGGCAAGAAACTCTTTCCAACCGGCTGAGTAATCGGTAACGAAATAAATCTGCGGAAAAGCTTGAAGGAAATAAGCCTCAACATTTGTTGTGTTCGGGCATAGTCTGCCACGATGAACGCCGTTAGCAATGGACATTGAATGTTCAACTGTGTGCGAGATTTTTTATAGGTAGGATTTTATATAGGGAAACCAGAAAGTGTAAAAGAATGGGAAATGTGAGAATGTTCGATATTTAATATTGAAAATGTCATTCCTTCTTCATACCGAATAACAGTACCGTTATGGTGACTGTGTAGAATTTAATTTCATTGCAAAAAATCCAATTCCTTTTATTGCCTTCATAAGCTGGAACATTCTTTTCAATGTTATGCCAGTATTGCATTAGATTTGGCCATTTGCTAGCTAGGTTTATGAAGTAAATTATGATGACCAGCTTTGAGGTGAACCAGATGATTGGCTCTGGAATTATAAAGTTCTGTTTTACTATCGTTACCAGATGTTAGACCGGGACCACTGCTCCTAGGTCTCTTCTTAGTTGTGCCTTTTGTACTCTTAAAGAAGGAAGGAGAGTTGTCATTACACATATGCTTGGGCCCCGCGGCTTTCCATATGTACATGTAATACCAACTTTCCGCATGGGACAGCGATTAAAATAAACTACTTTGGATGCGCCGTATGTCCTTTATTACATGAGGTACGATTCTTGTGAAATGAGTCGAACTCTTGAGTGTGTATTTAAGCAACAAGCTCCGTGAACTGTTATTTTGACTCGTGTAGTTGACATTGAGAAACTACGACGATTGAAATGGGAAGTGTCACAGTAGCTCAATTGGTTTTTAGACCATCTACCCGGCAACATGAAGATCATAGGCTCGTCTCCGACCTGTGTCAAACTACTTATTGAAAATGGAATCACGGAACAAGTCAACTTCAGGTCAGCCTGTCAAGTCGAGCCTGAAGTTGATGGGTCTTGAGATTGCTACTAAAATACGTTGTCTTTAGTGGCAATTATTATGTGCAACAAAAATGTTAACTTCAATCGATACCATATCCGATATATTGCCAAGCTTTGCACACGGCGTTTGAGTCAATTCCGCGTGACCTGATTTGAACCTTTTCCGAGCCGAGAGCGAGGTATGCAACTACACGAGCCAAAATGACAGTTTCCAAAGCGAGTTGCTCAAATGAATACTCGTGAGTTTGAATCACAAAATCGTACCTCGTGTAATGAATGAATTCCACCGCATCCAACGTAATCTTCTATTGGCTATAATTCACTTAGAAGTCATTCACAAATTACGCGCTCTTCACAGTTGAGAGAGAAATCTGAGAGAAGAGGTCGTACATTAATGACGCCACGCTTCTTCAGTGCTGCCATCAGATTAAAATCACTAATAACTCGACAAGTGCTCAGTTTTGAGTCGATAGTGTGCCCTAGCCCCCATTTAGGAGGTGTATTTGGGGAGGTATGACACATCATTAATTCAGAGAAGTGCATATACTTGTCAAGTATTAGTGATTTAAATCTGATGACAGCACTGAAAAAGCGTGACGTCATTCATGTACGACCCCATCGATACATTTTCGAAACTTCAAGAGTGCGTAATTTGTGAATTTTGTCCCTTGTATAACGAAAACTGTTGTTCCATATCCTAATTTCACACTTACCGATTCTCTTCATGCTTAAATCACTAGATGCAGCCCACAATATTGATAAAATAACGAACAACAACACGCCCAACAGCACCGAAACACTGTACACCATTCGGTAATTAATCCAATTAAATTTCAACCCGGTCGCATGCATTGTTCGTATTCCAAAAATTGGCATAACTGCAAATAATTGCGCCACAGTCAAAACTGTAAAGTTAGAGAACGGGGCAATATAAACATTAAATCTTAATTGATAGGGGTGAGACAAAATGATGTAATCTGCTTCATCATAACAAAATATGAAAGCGTCTCCAATCGATAATTATAGCCATTTACCGGGAGATAAAGCTTGATGGGAGCTCAACTGCTGTGAATTGATTTCCGAGTTTTTGTTAGTTCTTTTCTCCATTTGAATTGAGTTGATTTGTTCTGCGTAATTTACGGAAGAAGAAAAAAAAATTAGATGAAAATTGTTCCCCCAATTTAATTATGAACGTTTTGTCTTCTTCATTTTATTTTTTTCGTTCCTGGATAATTTAATTACTTTGATGCTGGAATTTGCTTTGTACATGAAGTGATTCGGGCTGGGATTTAAGCTTTGCCGTCCTGTTAATGTTTTAATACGGAAAAAGAAAAATTAGTAGGATTTTCGAAGTCAATTACACGACTTCTCTGGTGGGAAGAAAAAATGGTTGGAAAATGAAATGCTAATTGTTGTACAGTCTCATTTACACAGCGTTGGATAATGAATGATGATTTGATGTCTTTAATGGGAGCCGGGATTATGATTTTTAATGTCGTTATTTGCTTTGAAGGAAGCTTTTCGATTTATAAATCAATGAGTTTCGGAAAATCTACTGTGCTGAATAAGATGCTGCGAAACCGTAAATAGTAAAAAGGAGATGTTCTTAGAGTTCGCTTGTGCTGTGGAAACCAACTAACTTTTATATGTCAAAGATTTTGAAATCATTCTGAGCTGGTGAGCTGGATGCTGGTGGTGTTTCCCACATTGACCGAACATGTTCAGCTATGTACGTTGGGTACGTATGACATACATTTTATGTATGAATTTGACTTCAGACTCAGACGGTTCTTACTTCGTTTGCTACGAACGTACAATAAACATAATCGTAGGGTGTTTTTGTAAGTATTTGACCCTTCAACCATCTGCAATTTGGGCCGGAAAAACTAGTGTCAAATCTTTCTATGTCAAAGTAGAAGCAATAGCAATACCCAATGCATTAGCTCTAAACAGTTTCCAATTTGGAATCAGTCTGCTTCCCAGGAACCTCAAGCTGTCACCAGTGTCACCAGAGACTCAATCTCGGAACACAGATTTGGTCATGCCAACAACGTGATAGTGTGGTCGAATCGACACCAGCCTGACTCCTTGAGTTATAGGCAAATTTTTATGCAAATGACGTCGAATTTGGATATTGTTATATGAAAAGTTAAGTACTAGATTCGATAATTAAACAAGGCAGTTAGATGACCATCTTGCTTCTTTTACTCGACTATACCTCAGTCGTTTTGGGCACGGAGCTTCCACTGGATTTTCAAAGAAACGAGCATCACCTTAAAGCTGTGCTTCTAAAAAGAGAACTGAATGTTCTAATTAAACGCAGAAATTGCAGTAGGCGATATTGCTTCACGCATTCGTATGGAAAAGTTGAATCTTTCTATCTGTGTGCTTTAGAACAAATTATTGTTCGAAGCTTATTGACAGTGTTGCCGTAGCGGTCTTAAAAAAGCTTTAATTGCACAATTTTTCATTAGTTATTACCATACTGTCGGAATATCTCCAGTTAACCGCATCGCTATGGTGGCTGGTTCTGCTTAACTATACTCAGAAGGTAAATGTTTACGACGGACAATCCGTGGTACGGTTAAAGTAGTAATGTTAAATAGATTTGAACGAAACTATAAAATGACATAAAAAGGTATCCTGAATTCAGAAAATGTTACCTCATTCTCTTCTCTCAATAATTAATGACATTGAACAGTCTCGAATAAATGTTATATTTGTCACTCAAGCATTATTCAAAATCGTCTTGTTTAACATATAAAACGACACATGTAACAATCTCTGTCGGAAAAGCTCATTATGCGAATGAAGGGTTATGTATTTACTGTACATGTAGGGCTGTTTATTCCACAATTTATGCCTATACCCACAAAATATTCGTATACACCTCCGCCAAGTTTAACACTCAAAATATTAGCATTAAAGCGCTTTAATGGTTCAACTGATGCCTCGAAACACTTAACTGACAGGCATATAAATGTTGTCGCATATCATTAAGTTGTAATCGTTAAAGTAAAAAACAATAAATTTGTGATGGTTATCGTAATCCTTACATATAGCACGTTTCTTGTTTGAATTTATTAATATTTTTGATGGTTGTCTACACAATGCGTGTCTATGGTTTTATGCTATAAAGTAGTAGAAGTGGAACTTCTAAAAGCTTAACTGTTTTTTTCTTTTGTTATCGATGGAACAAACGACTATTGTAATGTCACCTAAGAATTTGTAGGTTAGATCTGTCAGGAAGACTAATTTTTGATTCGTTTATTGCGCATAAAGTCTTAACCATGAACAACTCAACGTTTTTGGTTGCTTCACTAAAATCTTCCAGAATTTCTTCAAATTTCCCAAAAATTGGCCCTGTTTCAAACCGTTAACGATGCATGCAATTAACACGCGAAGAAGCCGTCCCGCACAATTTATTTAAACCTCATTTTGTAAAGGTCACCTGAAATTGTACCGTGTTTCGATAAAAGATCGTATCGCATTTTATGTTTACTTTAAAGAGCTTTCGACATCGACTAAGCTTTTGGATTCCATCAGAGTAGTGGAATTTCACAGTGACACATCAGCTCTTCAAAAGCAAAGACACAAATGCGAGATACGGTGCTCCTAATGCTACATTTTTGTGAAGATATTTTATGAATAAGTCTTTCTGGCTCTCTCTCTCTCTCTCTCTCTGGTGGTTACATTGCGACTCAATAGCGTAGTGGTTTCCACTAAACGATTGAAGTGGTCACTGGATGCGACAGTTCGATTCCCAACTGTGGCACAAAAAAACCGATTATCAGACGTCTCATACAAAACAAAGCTCATTGAATTGGTTGGATTCTGTGGTAGTTGGTGAAGAAAGCTTTCACACGGCTTTACGGCAAAGATATTGTTGGTAGACGCTGACATTCTACTCCTACCAGTTTCGCTCATATGTACATAGATGGCACTCAACATCGACGTAACTTGGGTTTGTCGCGCAGCTTACCACTGGCACAGTAAAAACTTTCGGTAATGAAAGGATCTCAAAAAGAAGAACCACAATTACCGAAAATAGTAAATAATGATCCAGCCTCTGACCAAAGGGTTGTTACGGCGGATTATTATTATTATATGTTACATAGCATTTGACTATAGCGCCCCTAGGATTCACTTCGGACCAACAGAATTTTAATGTTCTAGAAAGTTGTCATTTGTTTTTGATGTGTTTATTCCACAGCACTTAAGTGCTCATTCAAGGATGCATTGTAAAATCCTTTAGAACTACACTCATGTAATGTCAATGCTTGAAACACTAAATTGCTATGGTTATATGGAAAAAATTGATGTTTGAAATTTAATGTAGACAGCCAAGGGCATCAAGAGAGATATAAATTACTTTTGTTTATTTAAACCAGTTTTGTTTT
>JANTFA010179302.1:2289-18731 GCA_026413405.1 Phytosciara flavipes
TCATTTCCCTGTTGTATGTTATTTCTGAACGGCCATCAATCGTCTAGAATTTCGTAAGACACAACCTCTAGCAATAACGGATTATGGCTTGTTTATTTGGAAATTAAATCGAACCATGGTCTATATCATCCATAGTCTTCAGAAATTCTTTCATCCAGTTGTGCGAAACTCTCAGGGCTCATCCATAAATCCCGTCCTCAATTTTTGTTGATTTTTCGACTTTCTTACTGCGGACGAGACTTATGGATGGTCCCTTACAATCAATAAACATCGCTGCTTGTCCATATTTTTTGAGAAACTCGAACCAAAAGATTATCGCTCTCATTAGATCCACTGTCTGACAGAACGGAGCATAAAAGCATTGAGACTGATGAGCTTTATTTCTTGTGTAGTAGTGATTCCCTGCGAAAAAGTGACACATTTTTGTTAGAGTGTTAGATTGTTGGACTGCAGGGTCTCTGAGAAAAATGTTCTCCAGATGGCTCACAAAAACAGTCTTTGATCTATAGGTCTAGCAAGGTAAAACCTATTAAAGTCATATTGTGCGTATTGTAATATTGTAATATGAAATTTTTTGAAGGGTTCGGATTTTAAGGTCCAAGGACTTATAGTTTTAGCTTGCCTCTTTAGAAAAAAAAATTAGCCAAAAATAAGGAAACCTTAACAAGTACTCAATTTAATTGTTAAAAAAAGGCACACAACCGACTCATCTGCGAACAATAAGGTGCATAGCTCATTGCTCCAGATCATTTATCCTACATCCTAATCGTTTGATTTGCAATAAATTGCAATTTATAGCATACATTCGACTGGATCCATCAAAGAAGTGAAAACTTCAAAGAAAAGGATAGAACAGTACAATGTATAATAGGATGATGAACCGTTTCGATTGATAGTTGTTGTGTTTATACATTGCACTGACGGCGTGAGGGTTTCATGTTAAACAATTTATTTGTCGACATGCTTTACAATGGATCTAATTTTGTCTGAGAAACTATCCTTGGAATTTTAATGTAATCAGTCGACCTAAAATACAACAAACAACCATGAAAACACAGTCACTGTCTTACCAACGATACACCCAAAAAAAGACCTGTACGAAGTACGATAGAGTTATGCTTTCACTCTTACGTTTGCAGCACGTCGAATTCGAATGACTTGAGTGAGGACAAGGCTTCTGTGGTCACCCCTAGAAGCCACATCACCAACTTGAGTGAAAGGAAACCAATCTTGATAGGGCTTTTTTCATCGATTTGTATTCACAAATGCTAGTTTGAGCTCGAAGATGAGCAAAACTGCTATTGTCAAGGTCGAGTTGAGGTTTCTCGCATTTTAATATTACTCTCACAAAATGGTGCAGAGTATTGACTACACCAATCCGGGACAGAAAAGTTTGTCTAAATCGGATCTTGGGCTCGGAAGTTAGAGCCCATAGATTGAGCCCAGGATGGGCTGCTCGGCTGTACAGGGAAGGTAGAGATTTTTTTTGTCGATATCTCAAGTAAATTCAAATTAGACTTCGTGCTGTGCTTTCGAGATTGCTCTAAGCAATTTTAACAAGAGATGAGCATAAATGGATTGATTAAAAGATGCAATGTTGCAGAGTAGTTCTAAGATGTATGTCATTTATGGACAACCAGATATATGTCGTACGGGTTCCCATTTCTTTTCCATCTACGAAGCTTTAAATTTGAAGTATAGACAATGGAATTGGTTTTGGTTTGAAAATTGTTATGTAAAAGGTGTTCATAGTGTTCAATTAAAACCAAACCTATTTCGAGTGCATAAAATGAAAGTTATTCCGACCATTAATTTAAACATAACAAAAACAGAAAAGAAAACACTTTTAATAGAATAAATGCATAAAGGCGGAAGGTAGTGAATACTATATCAAAACCATATACCATTATTATAATATGCTAAAATTATAATAAATAATAAAAATTTGTTGCGATGTAATTTTCGTGCGAGTAAATTTTTACAAAGAACAAATAATAAAATTTTATTTTTATTTAATCAATAAATTAAAAGTGAAAACTGGGAAACGCATTACGATACACACATGTCTGTAATATATACGACTCGTTTATTATTTGGTTAAAAACGTAAATAATTCATTAGACCCCATAGACGATTGATATAGAGACTATTGACCATTTCCACACGATCACCGATGCCCACAAAATATTAATCTTTTTTTTTAAATGGAAGCAACGTTCGAATGCTTGAAGTAATGTTTACAATATAAAACGATGGGAATCACATGCTAGTGTAGATACTTGTCAAACAAAATAGCTATTTTGCTAACATGGATTAGATGGAAATTTTGCGTAATAGATGTGAAAATTGTCAATCTGGGGCGATGCCGAGTACGGGCTGAACATAACGAACGCTGGGCACATACTGAATGCATCCTCCCAGAGCTCGCTGTGAGGGGGAGAAGAGAGCTACGCGACATGAACCGATGCAGCATAAGGAGGATAGTATGTGTGCTATTACGCGGCATTGCGAGCTTAATGAACACTGACGAGGATAACAATGCAGGGCGACTGCGACTGTTCCTGCAGAACAGGCGAGGAAACGGGAACTCACGTCATATTAACCCTCAGAAGTGGCCAAACTAAGACCGGTCCTGATGAGGGGGAAAATGAACAAAGGATCAAAAGATCTGCATTCTGGATGGCAACTGTGAAAACATTTGCGATCGTCCCGTTATGATAAATCTTAAAAAATTTACGCTAAGCATTTTTGATGTTTTACGTGCTTCTGCTCGGTAATAGCTATTTTCAATATAAGTCTTGCGCGCTAGATGTGAGCTTGCCGATACGAGTGTAGCGAGTTCGGCAACACATCGTGCGCGCAAAACGTATATTGAACAATAAAATATCGAAATTTGCAACTCAATAGCGTAGTGGTTAATACGTCTGTTTCTCACCAAACGCTTCAAGTTGCCAGAAGAATTAGATTCCCGACTGTGTTGAATTGGTTGGAGTCTGTGGTAGTTGGTGGATAAAGCTTTCACGCGGAATGCCGGCAAAGATATTGTTAAGGAACGCTGGCCTTCTACTCCAACTTGTTTCACTACTACTGGGAATACATGCCTCTCTTTCGACTCTGGGTGTAGCTATCCCACTCATCCACTAGCATTAGCATGAAAATATGAAATTGTGTGGTTTAGCGCATTAGATGTGAGATGGTCGATACGAGACGGAGGCGAGTATTTATCAAATGGATGTTTTCGCTTCGAGTGTTCACCACTGGGAGAAATCGGAAATTCCAATACTTTTCTTTCGGTAAACCAATATCTTCTTCATGATGAAGTAGTTTGAGCTAAAACTCGCGGAATTGCCTAAAAATATTCAGTACACCCACTATATATACCAGCAGTCCACTAGACACAAAGATGGAGGCTTTTATACACAAAAGTAATTCCAATCGGAATTTTCCGTTTTACTTTTGTGTCTCCAAAGGAGCTTCCTGTACGTCCCCCCCCCCAAATTGTAGACTGGTCCATAAATAACTCGTATTTCAACCGACACCACATCATTAATTTCCACACAACGTCGTCTGACCGTTAAATTTTATGAATTAAAAAAGTCATAAAAACAGTTTCAATTCGTTGAGGAGGAGCTTTAGAAAATTTTTCCCATTTCAAATCTGACTATTAATAATATCATAAAAGACGTCTTCGTTCGCCATAATATATCGTTGATGACCCAAGTCACCTTTCTTGTTTTTGTATTTTACAATTCACGCTTACTGCCTTATGACTCTCTCATACATAATATTGTATACCTACTCTAACGCCATTGTATTTTTATACACCGATGACCTTTGTCTGGCAACTTTTAACTCAATACTCTACAGCACAATGCATATTTAGAGTTAGAATTTGAAATCTCCAATCTAATGAATGCTACTTCTAGTTTTACATTTTCTAGTGAACTCAGAATTGAAATGGTTTTTTTTTCGTATCTTTTTTTGGTAAAATTGCAGTCACGAAACTGATATAATTACCGGTTTTATGTAAGCGCAAAAAGTGCAACTCTAACATTCTATTCAACTTAAACCGCGCTCTATCTCTAAAACAATGTTTTTGTACTGTAATGCGCATATAGCTATTTTGGTAGCATGTGCCTAAATGGAAATTTTGCGCAATAGATATGAGTTTCTATCATTACCGATAGGTGGAGTTACGACATGTTCTCATTTCTCTTCTACTTCTGTCATTTATTTTCCAGTTTTAATTTTCTGATTTTGTGTGAGACCTTACGGCCAATAGAGCGCAAAAAGCATGAAGCTCATAACATGACTAATCATCCCCATGATTAGGAAAAAACGTATGGATAATGTTTGTAGCTGGAGTCGAACCCGAGAACTATAGGCTATGAGACCAAAGCTCTACCGATTGAGCTACCTGGATTCTTTGTTTACTCAAGACCGTATTTCGATATCTTCACTGACAAGTGTTACATTCTTGAATATTAAAACTGTAGTGTACTTAGGATACCGGTGTTCGGTACCAATTATAAAAATGTGTCCCAGCTGGGTCTCGTGTTTTTAGTTTGATGAATTTCTTCACAAAATCTTGTTCATATGTATTGAAATAGGTGTTTTGCGCACACGATGTGTTGCCGAACTAGCCTGCGGTTCGTATCGGGTAATTCACATCTAGCGCGCAAAACAACCTTATTTCAATACAGAAATAGTACATCTTGTCATGAGTGATGAAAAGCCGAATTTTTCGGTACTAGTCGTAAGCTTGTCCAACAAAGAAATCATTCTGCGACATATTTGGTAACTTTCATGCATAATCGATTGCAGATGGAATTCCTTCGGAAAAATAACAATAGCGCCATCTGTTGTTATTTTTCCGAAGGAAGAATGTGGTTCATTGGGTCTGGTCTGAGAGTGACTTTCTCGGCCGCAAATATTCTCTCTGAGAAGTACAGAAAAACTGGATTTTTCGATATTAGAATGCGTATCGAATTTCAGTCTTGTTCTTGAAGCACAGAAATAGCTATTTGCGTACGTAAATATGCATTCGATTCATTTGTATATGAAATCTTGTTGCTAACTTGTGCCTAAACTGGAACTTTGCACATCCGACGTGTTGTCAACATCCATTTCGCAAAATTTCCGTTCAGGCTCTAGAAAAGCAAAATAGCTATTCTATAGTTTCGAATAGCAGCGATCATTGAATTTCAAAAAGATCACCTATCCGATTAACATACGTATATATCCCAGGTTACACCAGTTTGTATTCGCTTTGCTCGCCACTTAAACAAAATGAATGAATGAAAATAAAAAATAAAATTTTTCGTATGGCAAACGATTGCGGCTATTTAAATGTACGATAAATAATTTATACACCGCGCCGCGGAGATTTTAAACGTGCTTTCAAAAACGGTTTCAGTTTTTGCTTATTCGTCCAGTTCAAAACATCGCGCCGATCACCAATATGTGTTTTGTGTGCTGTTCAAATAATAATAAATATACGAAAATTAACTGGAATTGAAAACCGTTTATAGATATGTCGATATTGTCCAATGACAAAGTGATTCTTGTTTAGTTATTATTATTATTAATCATTATATCCCATTATGAATTCGTTTAGATTTCAATAATACAAATGTCAACTAAACTTGTTAATTACATGATAAAGCCAAAGTTATTATTGCTGTTAACACATGAATATTATAATATGAAATTATGTCAATGTTAAAAATTATATTTTTGATGGGATAGGCGAAAATTATAGTGTAATGATGGCAATGTTCTTTCGATTCTTTACGGATAATTTGCGCTGATTAAAATAAATTTTGTGTTAACTGTGCAGGAGTGAGTTGGCTGTTGCTTGCGTTTTGTTTTTTATGTTATTGTGATTTGTATACCGCAATTATTATTATAAGAAAAAAGAATGTTCAGTTCGTGCAAATAGTTCAGCGTTGTGCTCGTTTTATAATATTACTCAATTCGATATGGGAAAGTGATCCGACACAACAAAGAAAACAATCTTTTAATTGAGACATTAATACATTTTACCAAGGCTCTTAATTGAAAAATCAAGTCAAAACTAATTGATGCACGAGAGTGTTTTCTATTTGACACATTCGTCTTGCCTGCGTGAATTATTATTTTATCACGAAAAACAAAAAATTGGTAAGTTATGTGTTTATTGTGCAGAGAGAGGGCAAACATTATAGGTGCTTAGAACATTTTGATTGATAACGGTTACTCATCCTACAGTGTGTGATGTTTTCGAATGAACGAATTGTTAGAGGATACCCTTTATGAAATCTATCTATTCGCAATATTCATGAACAAAGCAAGAATTGGCCGGCTAAAGCATTTTCCTCATATTTCGAATATGTTCGGAGCTGATAGAAGTTTTAACGTAGCTCACCAGCAGCTCTCCCAATAATCCGCTGACAATTTTTTGAGTCGTCAAATATCATTGTGGTAGTCAACTATCAACTACCAAATTTTCGACTATGAGCTATCAGATACACTCAGTTGGCTCGGTACACTCAGATACACTCAGATAATGTGACACTATTTTGTTTTTAAATACATCCAACCCTTTTTAAGACCCAAAAATTCTGACAGCTAAAATGGCATTTTTGCCAAAGATTTATAAACACTAGAGAGTTACTTCAAAAGACGCATTGAAATTTTATATCTTTCATGTTAATCAGGTGAATCTGTGCAATTCTGTTCATTTTGACCATCCTTCTGCTAAATTTGCTATATTGGCGCCTTTCAGATGTGTCTTTTCGCGCCTTTCTTCAACTCAAGCGCCGTTTGCTACATTCCAAGCGCCTTTTCTTGCATTTCAGAAGAGCGCCTATCAGTAGCCAGTCCGACCTTGTTGATATCGTTGCAAAGACAATGTTTCAGACATTCCATTTTGTTCTTACGATTTCCGTCTATATTTTGGGTTCGTCCATTTGGAATTATTTTGTTTTTTTTGCCTCTTTTGAGTTTATTTTGATTATTGTAAACTGAAAAAAAAATAATTCGAAGTAAACGAATTTTAAATAAAAATCAAAATAATGGAAAAGGATAAATGTCTTTGAGTACTGGCTTCTAGTTTTACCTTAACCGTCAAAAACAATCATTTGCCAACCATTGGATGGCCACAATTCTGAACGGTTTTGTAATGGTAAAACAACCAAGAAATTAATTATCAAACACTCCCATCGTCGCGAGTGAGCTGAAGTATAAAGACATTGCAAAGCTGCACATACGTAAAGTGACAAACTGAAAATCTTTTTTGTTGACTGGTCTGTTTTAAATTTCGCGCCTCTTAATGTAACCTTCCAGTCTCTGTAAGTCTATGCATGAAATGTCAACAAAAACAATAGAATTTGTAATCTGTCAAATGTGTGGGTTGAACAAAGTCGTCATTGTAATTATTATTTGCCCCTGATTCGTTCATGGGGAATTGGAGTTTAGAATGTCAATCCAGCTGACAGCAGCTGTCTGTCAGCTACCAGATATTCAAGTCATAAATAGGCAAGCAAGCGACTGCTGGCAATTATTTTGCTAGTCAACTACCAAATTTGATGTCAATAATATTGATCTCTCGAATAGTAAACATATCGGCTGAACGGCTGACAACTACCAAATATCAAATTTGATATATCTAATATTAAAATTGCCAGTTATCAGCAGCCAACCTATCTGGTGTGAATATGATTGGCTTACTGGTTTGTTCATAGATAATTTATAGAAATATCAACTATTGAAAAGTACGTATCAGTTTTAAACAGACAACAAACGGACGGAAAAGACCTGAAAACAAATCTTTTGGCATTATATTGGGTGCTGGTCGGTTAACATGTTTTCATTTCATTTCAAGTTTCAAGGTAAAAATCACAATTTTAGATTTGGTCAAAAATTTCATCAGTTTCTCCACATACAAGCAACCTTGAAGAAATATGTTTTTGTACCTACTCTGTTGAATGTCGAAGTTGATCTTTGTCTAAGTTTATATTGGATAAAATTTATTTTTACAATTGATTGCTACGGCCGCTGTGTCACAAAATTAATCCGTTTAAATACGTATACCATGCACCATACAACAACACACCGTTTTTATAGAAAGTCAACTGGCAAAATGTTCAGGATATCTGATATTATATCTGATGGCGGGGGTCCCTCTTCGCCATTGTGTGTTGCTTATAGTAAAGTACAATTCATTACAAGTCATTACACTTGTTGTTCAATTTTACTTTAATTTCTCTTGTGTAGATTGTCTTCTTAAATTCATTGTTGTCTCTTTGTCGCTTGATGTAAAGTGATCATTTGAATAAATTAAATCAATTATCATTATCCCATGCTTCTCGAACACTTTAGATTTGGTTGCGCTGTGAGATACATTTGAAATGTATGTTAATTATGCGTTGAGTCATTCACTCCAAACTCCGAACGCGATTTTTCATGTCTTTCTCTCTAACAATAATAACAATAAATTATCAGTTTCATTGGAATCAATAAAGAAAATATAACTGTGCACCAACCAATGCGACCACTACAACGGAACACTGTTCTTCGTTGGTTGTTTTCTTTTTAACCAAATTCAATAGCCACTTTATGAAAGCATAGGGAGCGCAATCATAACGGATGACATAATACAATAAAACATTATTTCTGTTGTCATTAAAATGTTGACTATGTTGCGCAGTTTCAATATAAGTTCAAGTTCAGAAGGAACTGCGATGACGTCCGACTGTTCGACTTTTAAGCGCTTAAGTATTTTTCTCATTTGTATTTTACTGTTTGTTTTAATATGTGATATTGACTAAAACGGCAGAAAAATTATTGAAAAACATAGGTGGAACCGTACCACGAGTCATGTATACGGTTGTCCATAAAAGACACCTTAAAACCTCTCTGCAACATTGCAGCTTCCTATCGTTCCATATCTAGATTCATCATATTGGTGGATCATCTCTGATCACGGAACACAGGTTGATCTTCTGACCCTTTGTTCCAACCCGTTTCATCATTTAATCTTGGAAGCCCTTGTAAGTACCTCCACGCCACCACAATATACCAGACAACAGGTGCTGCATTTGGGGTCAGCCAAATGCATGATCCCGAAGTCGCAAGACTCTGTGATTAGGCCACTCAAGTAACGAGCCAGATCGCCTCCCACTCAGCGATGTACAACTGTCAAGCCACATCGCAACAACGCTTACCCTGTTCAGTTCCACGACCCGTTAGGCGGATGGGGTGGGACCGCGAAGATTAAGGGTGTCGTGGCAACGGCACATCGCCAATCAAGGTGGCAATTCAATCCAGTTTCTGCATAGCCTTATCACTGAGAAACAACTGTTCGTACGAATCATCGAATCAATTCGGCCGATTTACCACAATAGAAAAAGTAGTTCAGGGCAAATTGATTTGATTTACCTCGGATATTCGTCGACAGTTGACGTCACAGCTCTATTGTATTCATAAAACATCAAATACAAATGAATCATTGTCCATATAGAGCCACGTGTTTCCATCAAATCGATGGTACAATCGCCGTTCAAGCGCACTTCACCGTTCAATCCGGTTTAAAAAGATTAAAAAGTGTACATTTATCCGCCTTGATGTAGCCATGACAAACAATCACGCCAACAGTCACTGCTAGGAACAAAAAGGTTAGAAATTCTTTGTCATGGCCTTCAATTCAGAACACTTTTACACTTTCATTCCACGATAAGCCAAAATAATAACACAAAAACTGAATGTCACATGGCACAAAACAATCTTTGGCCGAGACAAACATTTTTGGTTCGATACGACTTTTAGTTCGATGCATCTCACATTACTCTCATACGACGACATCAACGATGTTCATTCGTTGAGAGTCAAACTCATCGCTTGTTAAAATTGCTTACAGCAATTTGGAAATCCCAGCACGAAGTCTAATTTGAAAATTGAACTCTGAAAATAAAACTCACCAAAACCAAGAGAAATTTGCTTAATGCACAGCCAAAACACTATACAATCCAAAATTACGGCCATTTGCCTAGGCCATCGATAACAATATTACCGCTTTACTGTTGTCATTACCTTTCAAACAAAGAAAATTCACGAAACTCGAAATAGCGACAAAAAAAACTCTATCTCTACTGTACCGAGATATTTCCATTTCAAGGGCAGCCGATTCAGCAATCGAATTAGTGCTAACTTCGAGGTCTACTTGAGGTTTCTTGCACATATTACCGACAGTATTGCTCGTATAAAGTTGATAAATTGTGCAAATGAAAGGTAGTGACTGTTAGAGACCATAGAGTGAGCTTAAGTCGAGCTATTCGTACAGTGAAGTTAGAGTTTTTTTTATCAATGTCTCGAGTAAATTTCTTCCGATTTTCGTAAACTTTTTTCTGTCTGAAAGCTTATAAAAACTGGGAAGCGGTTTAAGATTGCAGCCAGAGGTCTTCTTGGATTTAAGTGTTATCCATAGACCCTAGTCGTGGGGGGGGGAGGTTTCGATTATCAAACACGTGTATGTGCAGTGTGTTTGTCCTGAGTAGACCAGCTGGGTAAAATTTCTACTGAGCCGAAGTATTTATTCCGATATATAAATTCAGTTGACTTCAACTGTAAAATTAATGATTTCACATGATTTGCAAAAATTGAGTGAATACACGCTCCCGTCAAAAGGTTAATATTCTTCTACTGACAGACTCATGCCAGACAAATTTATTGATCGAACGGGTTGTTTTGAGACAGAAAAAGCAGCACCGATAACATTTAAACATAAATTCAACTTCCATTTTATACTTCGCTTCGATCATATCCAATGGAGCATTTATATTGTCGAAATATTTCTTCTCCGAAACGACACATATTTATCCAAATAACAACAACAAGAAGAAGAAAACCTTTAATTTAACGAAGCGTAAGCCGAGTCACTGGTAAACAATAAACAAATGAAATTTATGTTCATTAATTTAAACAATAACAGCACTGAACTGAACGAAACAAAATATAAAATTATTTTGTAACCGCCATCGTCTTTTCAGAATTTCAATTCAATTTCATACTTATAATGATGATTATGGCATTGTACATGAATTTAGCGTTAAGTGTGTGGTGTGAATTTTGTGTCATCGTAACATTGGGATACCATCACGGTGTAAAAGTTCTGTTTTCCGTCAGTGTATAGACCATGTCTTGAGCGAGGGGTGGCTCACTTCTGAGGTTCATGGACTGAATGAAAAAAAAATCAGCTTTTTTTGGAGTGAATTCTTATGCAGTTGGTGTGTTGAAGTCTTGGTGTCGAGTGTAGTGTGTTGGCTTCATAAAATAACTGAAAACCGCAGCGGTTGTTGTTGGTTTTTGACTCATAGTACCATACGATTCAATCCATTTAGTCCTATACGATTTAGTCCGTTTAGTCCAAGAAGTGTGTTACCTTGACTATACTGTTCTGCGACCTCGACAACGACTCTAGACGGTTCAGGCATAATACAATTAAGGTTTAAAATCGATACAGAGTACAAAATTGACTAAATGGCTAAACGAATTTTGTGGACTAAATGAAGTGAGCCACCCCTCGGTCTTGAGCGTTTTCAATTCAAGTGGAATTCGGCCCTACCAAATATTTTGCACTGTGTGTGTCTATCTTCATAATGTGATTATAAGAAACTAAACTTCTTCTTTTAATATTGCAAATTGTTTTGCGAAATGAACACGGACAGTTCACATTGTGTGAACTCAACCATATGTATGAGAAGTTTGAAAAAGAAAATTGTTTCTACCCGTCATAAACGGCCATGGGTATGGCAATATTATTTTTAGACCCGTACGAACACGTAGATTTCGAACCCCAGAGTAAAGGAAAACCTTCTGGGGTCATCCCTAGATGTCAAATTAGCACTAAAAAAATATCCGTCTGTCTGTTGGTCTATCCGCCATCACGATAACTTGAGTAAAACGATTTTGCTGTGACTTTTTTCCTCGATTTTTTATCGAAAATGCCAGGCCATGTTCGAAGATGAGCAAAATCGGTCGAGTCGATCCAAAGTTATGGTCGAAATAGTGCTATTTTCGAGGTTTGGTCGAAGTTTACCGCATATATTACCGGCGGTATTGCTCGCAGAAACTTCATAGATAGTGCAAATGAATAATGAAAAGTATTGATTACACAAATTCAGGAAAAAAAATTGTCAAAATCGGATCTTGGGCTCTGAAGTTAATGCTCATAGAGTGGGCCTAATTTGAGCTACTCGGCCGTACAGTGAAGGTAGAGTTTTTTCTGAGCTTCAAGACTGAAATTCGACAGATTTCGACACACATTTCTACGATCGAAAAGTTCAATTTTTCTGGACTTCTCAAAGAAAACATTTGCGGCCGAGAAAGTTATTGTTAATAGTTGTTGAAATGGTTGTAGAGTGATTTCTTTGTTTACATGGTTATGGTTTCGTCTCATTTTAGTTTTTCAGCACATTAAACGTCGTTTGTGATTCGTGATGAAATGTACTAACCTAAGAAAATGGGCGCCAGCCGCCATTTTTGATTTTTATGTTTTTTGTCTGTAATTAGAGTAAATGTCACCTGACTTTGAAGATTTGTTTATTGAAGTTTATAAATGAGACGACGGGAAAATTTAAAGCAATTTTAAGAAGGGATTAGCTTAAAAAAATTGATTCAAACATAACATTGCAGAGCACTTCTATAGACACCTAACTATGCACCGTCCTCTACTCGTACGGGTCCCTCTTATGTTTATGAGGTCTATTACTTCCTCTGATAAAAGCATTTTCAACATATTGATTTCAAATCTTCTACTTTAATTTTCTCACCCAACTTTCTGCTGTTGAAAAATATATGAGTTGGTCGGTTATTTTCGGAATCCTGACGTCGGACTATGTTTATGATAACCTGAGGCTGGATGCGTCGAATAAGATGAATTTGATTCTGCCACGAAATGACTGGTCCATCGTGTATAGTTCTTCGTTTGTTCGATAAATGGTATAAATTCGATAACTGGCTTTCCAAGTTCTTGCAAAGCCAATTTGGGGCTGATGATTCGCTATATCTCCATCATATAATTTATCACATTTCCGCCACACTACATGCTTGGTCGAGTACGTGCAATGACTGTTCACTGTTCTTGACTCTTTGTTCGATTATTGATCGAGTCGCTGCTTGCTCATTTCCGAATTAGTTTTAAAAAAATATTCATTTATTTTCTGTCGTCCTTATCCCATAAAACAGATACAAACCACTCTGTAACAGTTTATTATGACTATTGATAACGTTCCCATCAAATGAACTTTCGTAAATGTTGATAAATGTAAACTTTGTTAATTACTGCAAATGGATATTTTCAAACTCGGTTATAATGTAGTTAATGAGTCGACGTTTTGCGTATAGAAAAGATGAATTGCTTGTTATTTCGACTTTGTATTCATATTCGTTGCAAGCTTTTGATGGGTCTACAGGCGCTAAATTTAAGAGAATGTTGCTTTTCTGTCTAATCAGTTTACTGTAAATGAAACGCACAAACAATTGACTTCGCTTTGTTCAAACCACACTATAAGTCTCTGATGTTCTTCTTCTTCCTCGCCTTATTTTTGACTACATACTTTTTATACATAGTCCAGTCGTGCTTCCGTTGTGTAGATTTTGCCTTTGAGTTTTGCTGGCATACGCTTGTCGCATAATACTCCTGAATTTTGTCGCCATTTCAAGCAGCCCCCTTTGATCCTATGATTCAAGTCTTCGACTCACTAACCTTCAACCCAGGATCTTCAAGGCTGTTCTTTCACTTGTCAAATATTTCTTGGAGCTTTGCTGCTCTCTCGATTGCTAGACCAACGTCGTCAGCGAGTAGTACGCTTAGGAGGAGTTCTTGCATTAACTCGGATGTAAGAAGGGTAATGTTGAAGAGTAATGGGCTGGGTACACTGCCCTGCTGTAATCCGAGTAGAACAAAGATTGCTTCCGAAGTTCCAGCTGTGCATCTAAGCTGTTGAAACCAAGCTTTTTTGCTCAGACACCTCCATTACTCGATGGGAAATTTTTGAAATGATTGATTCGATTCACCTTTATTTTTCGATTAAAATCTGCCAAATGAGTCGACAGATGGATAAACTGAATGGATAGAAAACACACAAAACGGAAAATTTAGCGCCTATAATTTGTTCATTTCTTCCGGTTTTTTTTCGTCTGTCTATAGATAATAACATATTAAATTTGATGGGTGCAGCAGCGGTATACTATTTTATAGTCATTAACGCTTCTCCTCGTCTATATATGGATGCAAATTGTATGTGTACCACACATAGAAAGCACTTTATCCCATGAATGAAAATTTATTTTGAATTTTATTATGTAACTTGTCTCAATGCTGTAATTTATACGTTAGAATTTAGTTGTTCGACATCAACTTACTGGGTATGTGCATTTCATTCCGAGATTCTGATTCTGTGCTATTGAATTCAAACGACAAAAAAAAATGTAATAAAATTGAGTTTGTTTACATTACGTACCACGACTTCATACTTGATTCTGTTAGACAGCCGAACGAATGTGTAAATTAATGCATAACACCACCACCTAATGAACACTTCATAGAAATGTTGACTCGAATTTAGTTGTCACCGGGCAGTCAGTAGGACGTCAGTATGATGAGTTATCTAATGCTTTGATAACAGAGACACGGTTTCATTGCTTTTTTTCCCCGACACAATCAATGCAAATACTATCTCCGTGAGCTCAATTCGATGAACGTACTTTCAGTTATCAATTTATACATAAATGTTAGTGAGACCGAGCATTTGCGATACATTATTCCATAGAGCTTGTATTCGTGTACGATTTCCCGAATTCAGACCTAAATCCAGTGCAGACATATTTTGAGAAATCATTGAATTTTAAAGTGGAAATTAGACAAAGACCTGAAGACGTTAGGGATTACATTGTGTGTTAACAAATTGTCGACAACGTTTGCGTCGTACCTAATTTGATTCGATGTCAAAGAGAATATTTCATACAACAACACGAGATAATTGTTATCGCTAATTTTGAATTTATTAGGCAAATTCAACGTTATACGAAACACTAATCGGTTCACTGTTACAGTTCATATTTACGAATTAAGAATCTTGTTGTTGCAATGGCTATGCTTATTTCGACTTAATATACTTTGTGTGTCCCAACCAAACTATTAATTAAAATAACCCCACAAACTAATTAAAGAGTTCCGGGGAAATTTATACAAAAGAAAACTTTTGATGAAGATCCGTAGACACATTGAACGAAACTCAAACTTCTGTACGGAATTGCGTGGCAGGTTTTCAGTGTTTCAGTTCGGTTTCCTTGTTTTCTATAATAATAAATTTATGCAATTTCAACATGTAATACAATTTGAATTGTTCAAATTATTATAATTGCAACTATATTTTATGCAATAATAAAATGAATTGTGTTAATGAATCACACAAAAAAAGGTCAAATGAGTTAATTGTTTCTATAGGCTAGACGTGACCTCAGTTATTCAATAATAATCGAATTGTGAAAGTAAGAATTTTGTATTTTATATGATTCTACTGATAGCTTTGCATATTGAGTGAATTGCAAAAAAATGGGCTGACTAAAATTGAAACTATTGACTTCGCAGTCTCATCATCCTTCACGCCTAGCTTGAAGCAAGTTTAACTTGAAAGTCGCTGCTCAAAAAATGTTTCTGCTGATGTTGGTAGAGGGCAGTCCCGCGGTTCCAAATCAGTTAATTTTTACCCTCGGCGAACTTTGGCTACAGCTACATCCCACCAGGGCGGCTGCTTTCGAATGAGACTATGGTTGTAAGTTAACCTGAAGTCTAAGCTTTGTAACGATACCAAACATGCCATACATGTGTCTCGATAAGTATATTTTTGAGCTATGTGTTTGCACCTGGGTCATCCTACTCGAAGAATCTGAAACTAGCATACAATTTCATACATTTTCAGTTACTTTTCAGTCTGATTCTTTTTGGGTTGACTGACATTAGTGTCTAGAGGCTTTGTAGACTTATTCTACGTTATTTTAAACAAAGCTTAGGGTAAAAGGAGTGGTTTACAGTTGGGGACCACGCACTAAAAAAAGTTGCATTTTGAAAAAAAAGAGTTGCAAATAAGAAAATGAAAGGGCAGCACCGGTTCTTATTTTTTCCAGCCGCTCATAACTTGACTGAGGCCATTTGTAACTCAACAGAGTATCTTAAAAAAGTGCAAAATCAAAAATATACGCACGCCATTTCGAAGTTCTTTCGTGAGCGGCTCGGCTGTACGTTCCGATGTTTAGATTAACTTATAGAAAATCCATGCATTTTAGAAGCATGCCGTAAAGAACAATTTTTTGCTTAGAATAATGTTTAGACCCGTACGAAGTACGAGGGTCTAATGCCTTTACTCTTACGTTTGTAACACGTCGATTCCGACTCCCGGAGT
>JANTFA010179413.1:0-18728 GCA_026413405.1 Phytosciara flavipes
CATTCATTCTCAACATTATATTTTGCTCCCCAAACCACACATTAGGTAGGTACTCACTCTTGCAAATGCGATGGCAGTACTGGCATAGTAATGCGAAATAAAATGTTTGGAAAAAAATGTTTCAGTGCATAACAGTCGTGGATCATTAACTTTTCTAAATACTGTTTCGCTCAATTGATGACAAAAATTTCGCAAAACATGAGGAATTCTTCATTCGTCTAATGTCCCATCCATGACAAGCACTTTCGATTCGAATGGAACAACGTTTCCATCAGTTGATGCTGGTCATCCATATAGACCATATCACGTTGATTGAGGAAGAACTGTAATATCAATTGCCATCAGTAAAATGTTGTTTTGCGAACCGTTCGATAATCGGATTCCATGTATGGTATGGGTCACCGCAATTATACTACTCACGAATGTATTCTGTCATTCGTCTGGTGTTTTGGGAAAAAACAACAAAACAACGTTTGATGAGAAAAAAGATGTTGAGGTAGTTCGGATTGGCGTTAACGAGAACAATGAAGAAGTAGTTGCATCTGCATCCAACAACAATTATAATTATCAAGGGAATAGAGTGGGATTGTTCGACCAAATTTTCAATGTAAACCGATACGAACAACGAAAATTGAAAAATTGATTTTATCGAAACAAAATTATTTTTTTCACAGATTCCAATCTCTGTCCTACAAAACGTGAACAATTTATTACAAGGAATGTTCGGTCGGCCGGGATATTATTCAAAACCTCATAGAAATCCGTTAATGGCTGCTAGTGGATTCGGTAGGTCGTTAGACGAAACAGCAGACAAGGGTTCGAAGGTATAAATTTATTGAATTTGTGTTTTTTCTGACGAAATGTAAAATTTTCGTTGCCTTCCTTATGGAAGTCGATGATAAACGGGCTGCCGCGGTATTTATCACTGAGTTCCATAATGATTAACTGTTTTGTCTCATTAAATTATTTGGTTGTGTGAAGTGTTCGCTTATTTATCGAATAAAGTTTACGTAAATTAATAGAAACTTGCACTTGATCAAAGAAATATCGACTTTAATATCTGAACAAAACATCGAACGATATACATCCATCAAGCTCTCTACATACGAAAAATATCCTTGACAAAGCCACATAAATAACAGAAAATAAATCAGACTTTTATCATGTGTGCCACCCGAACGCATAGTGAAAAACATCAGATTATTATGGTCGTCTCAAAAGTTTGTGTAAGCCCTAAAGCAGGTCCACATCACAGTTTAAAAAAAATGGAAAAAAAAGTCTTTCGAAACATTACTGGAATGTAGTCACATAACAGTCTTTTATCTTGGCGTTCGAGTGCTTTATTTTCCACACAAAAGTTTGAGTAAGAAAAAAGCGTAAAACAGAAAAAAACAGAAAAATTCCAAAAACGGTAATATGACGTGAAATGAGAGCATGTGAATGCGGTACACATACCGTTCCGTTTTACACACAAAACTAGAAGCGACCGTAGCAGACGCTGCGATCGAGCCCCATACGATCTAATACATCTGACGCACACATTATCTTTTATCACTTACGCAGCCCTACCACATACGCAACCCTAGTCTGACCGCATAACTAGTACAAAAATGTTGAATGAAAGTTGGTGATTCTAAATAGCCCACCCGAAGGACAGCCTCGAAAAGCTCATTAAGCCGTAAAGTCTAGTTCAAAAGCTGTCACTTGCCTTCCGAATGAAACAAAAATCATGAAGATCGAATAAAATTCGCTCGAATTACTGCCGAAAAATGCTCGTGCTACCGAACACTTTAGGGGCCCAATTTTCATTCCTTCATTGGTACACTTTCCAACGTAGATATCTTCGTAAAACGCTAAAACACTTAATTCCAAACTTTCAATCCGAATGAGGCATCTATATGCATCCCCAAATGCATCAACCTTACCGTCTGCCACGAATTCCGACTGTTCGGCATATCAATCCTAACTTCGTACGGAGCTAAAAAGAAACACCCACGTAACCTAAGTAATAACGTAAGGGTTGAAGTCGTAATAGTTGTTTATCTACCGAGGTACGTATTTTGTCGCACTGAGCTTTGATTGTCGATCCGAGACGAAGCCGAAGTCGACAAGACCTGGTGGTACACGAAATATCGACATAGCATGCATAGTATGCATTGCATACATACCGTGGTTGATTTGATACAACGTTTTTCGCAATTGAGGACGAAAATGAACTATTTTCTCCCCCAGTGTAATAGTGTTTCCAGCATGACCCGGAGCCCAATTCTGGAATTAAATTCACTGAAAAAAAATCTTTTGACATAAGCTTCTTTTCTATTGTGTGTCGGAACTGAGTGACCAAGTAATATATGTAAACACTAGGTAGAGAATTTTTTTCGCACAAGTGTGTTTTTGAACCACAAGCTTCGATAAAACTGACTTGCCTTCGGCTCGGATGTGCAAAAACTCTACACTAAACAGTTACCGAAGCAAGTTGTGCAACTTTCGCAGGGTGAATATATTGCTATGTAATCTCCAACTTTCGGTTGGGACCGACAGTTAAGTTCATTTCCGTCATTGAACTGAGAAAACTTATAGGATACCCGTTAAAAGAAATCATTTGAAACTATTTTATTAGGGTGAAACAAAATGTAACAACCATTCCAATAGTGTCCCTGCAAATACGTTATTGATTTCCAATAATGTCTTGTGTCGTATACAACACATATACGGATGGTTTAATCTAAGTTTAAGGAGAATGGAGTAGTATGCCCAATTTCGCAATATCGAAACTTCGAATTTATTCTTGTTGATGATGCAGAATAAAGTGGATTTTCTTCTTTTTCTTTTAATTCTTTTAATGGTTACTACTCAGTTTAATGAATTTTTTTGCTCGATTTTTTTATTTATCTTTCTGTTAATTTACGATGTTGCTTCATGGGCTGATGAAATGAACCATTGTAATAAAGTCTACCATTAAAAGTAGTCGTAACAAAAACATTTTGACAAATTCAATTTTCCATTGTGTTACCATATAGACTGTCATCAAGGACAGCAATGACTGTTGAATGTAAAACTCACGAATAATGATAATTCTAGAAGAACTACAAAGCTCGAGAATGAATCGACAAGATAATCAAACAAGCAATATTTCTACAACGGCGCTGCGAAAAGTGGACCTTTTCATGCGTCATTTGTATGACTTTAAATGGGTTTTTTTTGCTTCTTTTTTTATATATTTTGCATTTTCGTCACCTTGACACCCAAGGTTACATAATAATGGAGAGATCTTGCCATCCGCCATTTTTCAAGTAAATGGTGTCACAACTCTCCTATGCAAAAAAACCCACCACAGCCGAGTTTGTATAGCTTGGCGAAATTTTTGTATGAAAAGTGGTGTGTCAGCTGATTAACTTGTTTGGCAAGACCTCCTCAGAATAGCCTTGCCGACACCAGCGTCTAGAATCATGGACCTTATTCACTACAAAATCTTTGTGAAGTATAAAGATGCAAAAAATGGGTTACACGTTTTTGTGGAAGATACCAGTCGCAGCAGAATTCATAAACTTCGATTTTCGACCTTTTTTGAAGCTTTTGACCATCCCGTCTCTCGAATTTACTCATTCGCTGGCTGAAACTATTTTTTTGGGATGTCTATTCCAATAGCTTTCCAACGATACCACACATGAAGAGTTTGACTGTGTGTGTTTTTAGCAGTGACCAGAACGGGCTAATCGAGCGTTTGATAGAATCAGATCTAGTGACAAAAAAAATCCGATTTCTCAACTGGACTGGGTGCATAAATAATTATTTCTCAACTAAAATTAAGTCAAAATGTTTAAAAAAATCAGGAAAAGTTTTGTTAACACTAGTCGTAGGCAAAAATAAAGCGAGAAAGAAGAAGAACTCTCCAGAAACTTTCGCCGCCATTTTTTAGAAAAATGTTGTTTGTAAAGTGGCGATAAAGGTATACGTGTATTGTCTCACTCGGACAGGCCAGGCCAGCATTCTCGAGTGTAAATTGTCATATGAGGCCGCAGCGCTGTGATGGAGTTTTTGTTGTTGGGATAGAAAACGTACGAAAACATTAAAAGCTGCCGATGAGCCGAAAGAAGAATAAATCGAATAAACAGAAAACACACATGAAATAAGACTTACCGCCTGTATGAATGGAAAAGTTTGGCAGCGCCGTTCCCTAAATAACTATTTTATCGCTCGCTGGTATGAGTAACGATATAACGCGGTCGATGATTCAAAACATCAAACCACAAGCTTCTCCATTAAAAGTCTGCCGAAAATGGCTTCAATCCAGCTATAGGTTTCTGAAAAACATATCCATTCTCATTTATTCTTGTCAGCTTGTTTCTTGTCTATTTATTTCTTTCTCCAGCTCCTCAAAAAACGATTACTTAGATCCAATAGATTACTTCGATGCCACGATACCCATACCTCGTTTCGAACAGAGAGTTAAAGCATTGTTAATGTAATACCAAATTGAATTTTACCACATCGATTCCGAAGTTTTTATGAACGTAATCGTGTTCGTTGGAAGCGATGAAGATGAATTGAATTTTCATTCGGTAAGCTTACAGAGAAATGTTCAATGCCAACAGATACTATCCAATATCAATATGCCACAGTCAATGCAATGCAAAACATTTTATTTGGAATTATTTATGCATTTTCCGGGAAACATTTTCTTCAGATTTACAAAATTTCAGGAGGATTTCTTTCGGTCTTATGATACTTTAGTGCACCATACGAAATATGCAAAGATACACTGCGATTGTTTACTGTGCTCATGACTGTGTATGCATAAACGCCATCACACGTAAAGTAATACTGAATGTATTTATTGTGTAAATTCCGTATTCCTATCCATTTCCATTCTGCACATCCCTCTCCCAGTACGGAACGGAATTTTTGTGAATGCATTTCGATTTCACAATAAATACATAGCACACGAGCACACAGATTGCATTGAAATATATTATTGTGCACAGCATTATCATCCATTTATCTAGAGTTTATGCCAACATGCAGAAATATTCTTTGCAAAGATTATGCCATTGAAGAATGTTTCGTTTGACTTTGAAAGATGTAATATGGAAATATACGAGCTACGATTCGTAAATGTTAATTTGAAATTTGTGTTTGTTTATTTAGAAACAAGGATATGAATAAATTATATTGTCACTTTGTATCTGATTAACTAATGGATTTAGTTCATGCAACATAATGAAGTAGTAGATTATGCATCAATCTCTCGTAAATATCAGTTAACAAACTCACATCGTAATTCAGCGCAATGCCACTAGCCGTTTCTAGTTGTGGTACCGGTACCGCGACGCATACTTCTTCCTAAGTCCATATTTAAATCCAATGATTCACCCAAAAATTTAACTTGTAATTTACAGTGTGTGTTTTCGGAAGGAAAAATTGTAGAATTAAATACCCAGGCCCGGACTGGCCATATATGGCGGCTTGGAAAATCACAAGTGCTGAATTCATTCAATTTGCTATGTTGGCACCTTTCAAATATGTCTTTTGGTGCTTTTTCTTCAAATCAAGCGCCTTTTGCTACTTTCCAAGCGTGTTTCTTGCTTTTCACAAGAGCGCCTATCAGCAGCCAGTCCGGCCCTGAAATACTCCACCACAATTCCTTACCTACTTACCAAACCTATGTGAGAGCATTCATATAAGTATCGTCAGGTGAGAGCATTCATGTGAGTAACGTCAGGAGCTACCATTTGAGTATTTCAATGTTTTCCTTAACCAACATTGAATGCATTCATAGTGTTTGTGATCGTTACTGTTTACTTTATCAGATTTTTTAGAGAAATGAGCGTAAGCTCATCATTCCATTTTTCCAGTAGGATTTCCAAGTTCCAAGAGAATCACAAAACCAACAAAAGGAGTTTCAACCATCAATTGAATTAGAGACAGTGAACTAGATTTCACTGTGTCCAACACAACCCTTTAATTCGATAGATTCACACCCCCTTAACAGCAAGTTCAATCATCCACTCATATGCAGTTCTGATCACATTAGAGGCCTGTGCCTCAAAAGTGAAATCTCCGGTCAAATCTTTCAACTTCAACGCAAGCATTTTGTTGGCTTTCATGAAATCGACGAGCGTCTCACAATAAAGTCTCCCAGCCAATCGATCCGCTTCTTCTCTTCACTGATGTAACAACCACACCTGATTCCACTTCAACCTCCCGATGTAACTTCCACATCTTCTTCCTCAGTCACGATGTAACTTCCACATCAACTTCCCGAACAGAATTCCCGAGTTTGTACATATTCTTCCACCTCCATACCAATTTTCCATGTTCTTGTTCGTTTCCATTGCTATAGTTCCGTACCAAATTCAGTCTTCCGTTTTTTCACTTTTCGGTTTCGTCCTCGAACTCATCCATCTTTTGCCCATTTCTTTAACTCCCAAATTCGCTAATATCAGCTGAACTACGGTGTAAGCCGCTCCTAACAGCACTGATTTTCATATTTCGTGTATCATAGTTCCCGCTGCATTAAATTTCTCCAGTGCCAATTTGCAACACCGTTTTAGTGTCTTCGATCCAATAATCGAAAATTTT
Organism: Phytosciara flavipes; assembly: GCA_026413405.1. Lineage (NCBI taxonomy): Eukaryota > Metazoa > Arthropoda > Insecta > Diptera > Sciaridae > Phytosciara > Phytosciara flavipes. Next base: position 6,583 of record JANTFA010179413.1, read on the forward strand.
CTTCCTTCCGCGCTCTCAATCAAATTAGTTTTAACCCCCTCTTACATTCCAATGTCATGCCAATTTCAGTTATCACATCCCAATACTTTGACAGTTCGAAACGCTTCCATAATTTTTAATTCAATTATATCCATAAATCTTCATTTGTACGACCTCACGCTGGGCCCATAACTTGTAAGATCAAAAGAAGAATTCATTGAGAAGGTCCGAACTAAATGACTATTATAAACGATCTGAATCCATCCATAAAAAAGTTCTAAAATAAATTAAAAGCTATGATATAGGACTGTTCCAATATTCCATGGTAAATTAGAAAGATTCATTCTAGCTTATCAACGTCCAATGAGCCGTTTGCATATCGATTCCCAACAAAATCAATTCCGCTTGAAAATTGAATTTCGAAGGGTCACTTTTTGTTGAAGGAGTTAACAGAAATATCTGAATCAATTCATCAAAAATTATACGTCCAAAGTGCTTTATATCATCCATAACGAACCAATTTTCCACTAAGCTTTTCGTACACAGTCTACCGTATAAAATAACACCGGAAAAGTCTTCACATTAATCTAGTTGATGTTCTTTTTTGGTTTAAACAGCACTCCCCTTTATCTTTATTAATAATTTTCTAAATTAATTCAATTATGATGGTCTCGTCACCCCATCCTAAAACCTAGCTTGGCTAGGCTTTGAGGTAACAACAAAAAGTTCTGCTCTAGAAACCTTCTATACTCGTTTTTGTTGTGTGAAAAAGTTCGTTTTTTTCATGGTGAACCACACAAACGTTCTGCGTGATAGGAAAAGAAAATTAAAATTTATTTAAAGCCAGATGGTTGGGAAATGTTCAGTTAAATCAGTTGTATTGGTGAAGTGGAACTGTATTGCACAGCAAATCGAATTATTGATGAATTTGTGCGAAACCACGATGTGGTTAATTATATTTTTCGGATTTGTCGAATTTATTTCAAATTTTCAATTTGCACGTAATTTACCTCAATGGAGGATTGGAGTTTTGACATGTTATTTTTAATCGACGTATAACGTCATTTTAAGCAAAAAATTGTTCTGCGGTATGCCTCCAAAAGGCACCGATTTTTTTATAAGTTCGTTTGAACTTCGAAACGTACAGCCGTTCATGTGAAAATTCTGAATTGGCGGCCCTATACTTATCTTCGATTTAAGACTGTTTTCAAATATTCTAATGATCTAAGATGTGACCAGACATGTAATTTTGGCTACAGACCACCTCACACATACTTAAATTCAACGCGGCTGCATATGGCCTCAGGCACATTTTTGGCGGCTGACAAAAATGGTTCGGTTTTGGGTCGCTTTTTGTGAACAAAATTATTTTTATAAAAAAATCTTTGCATTTTAGTGGCATACCGTAGAACAATTTTTTGCTTAGAATTATGTTTTACGTCGAAGTTGTCGAAATTCCAATTGTCCATTAGATTATCAACATTTTGTCTGAACAGAAACATTATGGTAAGAGAGAAGCTTGTAGCCCGCGAGAAATGAGTTTTATGCCAATGGGTGCAGCAGTGTGACTGGACAGAGATATGATAAATATATCGGAGCAACATCTCAGTCTTCAATGAAGACTCTTTATACTATCATCTCTATGGGTTGTGATTTTTTATTTTTTTTATTAAATTTTATTAATTGATTAAGTGATTGAGCATAACAACTAAAACTCTTAACCACCAAAATGATATTTAACGCCAATGATTCGAGGAGTGCATCAGCAGCACTATGATTGGGCAGAGAGATGACAATATGGCGAAGTGACGTCTCAGTTTTCATATTATCATCTATCTGTAGCTGGGCTGTAATTGGTAATAATTAGGAAAGCTTGTAGACCGCGAAAAAAGAGTTTTAACGCCAATAATTCGAGGAGTCCAGAGCAGAGAGATGGTAATATGGCGATATATTTTAATCTCATTGGACTTACTAAAGCTTGTAGCCCGCAGAAATGAGATTTCACGCAAATAACTTGAAGAGTGTAACAGTGTGACTGGGCTTCTTCTTCTTCTTTAACAGCCTATTTCCCAAAAGAGACACCGCTACCTAAGGGCCAATTCCTTTCGAAGTTATTTTCATCTGAGAATCTTATAATTTCATTCGTCCACCTTTCTGGTGATCTGCCTCGAGGTCTTGGGTAAGGTGGTTCCAGTTCATGATTGTTCATGTCGATCCGTGACTGGGCAGAAGGTATGATAGTATAGCGCAGTCTAAGCGCCGTCTAAGTCTTCATATTTTAATATCTCTGTAGCTGGGCTGTAATTGGGCATAATTAGGAGAACTCGCATTGTCGTTCCCATCAAAATTAATTTATCATAATAATATGGTTTGGTTGTTGTCACAAACACACAACGCATGTTAAGCAAAACATTCATCAAGAGTAGGCTGTTATTCCCACGGAATTTTTTGTAAGACATTGTGATTGTGACAAAAGAAGAGCGATTTTAAATCGCCAATTTATAGGTATAGCAAAATGAACAGACTAATTAGTTAATTGCATACTCGGCTCAATATTATTTGCAATTCTAGGTACACAATTTAGAAGCTTATTGGTTTTTTCAGACAAAGGACGAAAGTCTCATAAAATTTATTGTAACCTGGGAAACGTAAAGGGCAGATTTCTTTCTATTTACACAACCGAAATGGTTCTTTTTTCATCAAGTTCAATTTAGAAAAAACATTTTTAATTTCTCTGAAAAGCGTTCCAAGAAGCAAGGCTAAATTGGTAGACGAACAGAAAAAAAAACGGTTCGATTATATTGAGGCAAAAAGTACCATTGTTGAGGATTTTGAAATATTTTCCTGGCACAAAGTATCTACACGGCAAAAGATATTGCTGATGAATATTAAACAGACAAATATTTTGTTACATAACTCGATGCTCAGAAAGTAATAATGGGCTTAGGTTTAAGAGCAGGATTTTCAATGATGAAGGTAAGTATACGAAGGGTCAGTTACACAACTTTGACGGACATATTTGCTATTTCACATAGATTGATGATGACATTTTGAAAGTATGTGTCTTTTACATCTAATGTAAGCACAACGAACAGTAGCGTAGCTAGGCGGCACTTTCAGGGTGAGCTGAGCGGCGGTAAAAAGTTTTTCTATGGGAAAATTAAAGAAAAACTGGTAAAAACCGATTTTCCACCATTTTCAGGGTGAGCTCAGCTCACCTTCGCTCCCAAGTAGCTACGGTCCTGACAACGAGCTAGGTGTAAACAGTGAATGTTCATTAGGGGAGTACAGCCTATCGAATTCCGTAACGTCTTCAAATTTGTTGCTAAGCTGCACGGTGGCGCTATAGTTTCTGACGATGGGTCCAAAGACATTTCTTTGTGAAAAGTGCAGCACTTTCTTTCCCTTGTGGAGAGTTGCTCGTATATTTCTTGTTCACATTACTTTTTTGAGAAGTAATACGATCACGGTAGTGTGAAAGAGACAAATATAGTTCCACTGATAAAAGGGACAGAAAATTCATCCGTTTGTTCGAGTCAGGCCAATGATGTCACTAGCTCCGATAAAGAATCAACAACTTAGTCACAGCTAGAGAAAGGAAGTGAGTCAACAGTCTTTGCTTGTTATATCGTTTATGTACTGATAGCTTTCAAGAGTGAACTGAGAACATTAGCATTGTAATCTTATACATACTTGTAGTCAGTTTGGCGTACCCTTTCTTCGAGGCATCATCTTTGTGAGGTGACAAGTATACGAACGATACATATTCACATTCAGCTCAAAGAGCGCGTCTTCCATAATGCTATTCCAACAACTAATTGGAGCTCTTCTGATCCTGCCGATATGTAGAGTTCTACCGTTAAGCGATAAAGTTGAAAACAATCAATCGATCTACCATTTTAGCGCGCTTTGCTCTAGCGCTGAATTCGATTCACTGGGCTGGATACGACTGGTCCATTCGTGATGTCAACAATCATGGCCCTGGTGAATTATTTTGAATTGATCACTTGAAGCTAATTTTTTTTATGAGTCCAATGTTGATTCACAGGTCCAAATAATTGGACGTCGACTAACGTATGGGTTGATTACCGTAATCGCCTCCACTTGAAAGTCTCTTATTCGTCATCATCAGGGTGGTCATGTGCTTCGCTACAAACAGAAATCAAATTCGGATTTGGAACTTTTAGATGGTTCGTAGAAGAGCCTTCGAACTTAGACCCGAATATCGTTCTAGGCCTCTTCACTTATGGTGGCGTTGATAATATTAATGAAATTGACATTAACATCTCCAAGTGGGGTCAAAATCAAACTTCTAATTTGTTGTATACCGTCTATCCAAGAAGTCTGAATGGTGGCAAGCCCGTTTCATGGGGAACACGCTTGAGTTTGCATGCAACATACACAACGCATCAATTCGTTTGGACTGAAGATTATGTACAGTTTCAAAGTCAAAATGGATTTAAAAATGCCAGGACTCAGAACGTCTTCTTCTCTTATAAAACTCCTGCAACCTTCACCCGAACCATGCCTGTTGCATATGCTCCGTTGCATATGAATTTATGGATGTTCAAAGGCAGACCACCCACTGATGGAGAGGAAGTGGAGATAGTCGTTCATGATTTTCAATATCACTCACTCGAAGAGACATATACTTCTGTCTCTTCTACACTTCAGTCGCGGAACTTTAGTTGTCTCTTTCTCACTGCTGTGGTTTTATTAGTTCTTAAAAATGTAATGTGGACAATGTATTCTGAATTGTAAATAAGAAGATTTATTGTGGACAACAACGGACATAGACAGAAGAGATACCTACAGGATTGGGTGATTTGAAATCGTAAAACGGAAGTTTAAGTGAAAATTGTTTCAATAAAAATCTGTCGCTATCACACTGTGCCTTGCTTAATTACACTGGATATAGGCCCGATTTGCTCTTTCCAGAAGTTATTAAACAAAAACCAAATTGTTATTCGCGATGCCGTGCGATTTCCAGCAGACTTACTATTTGAGTGATGATGGGAATATTATGCGTAGAGGTTGAAGATTGCGAATTTTTCCAAATATGAAAGTGGCGTTTGTTACTTCTTTCGATGATCACCAACATCAATTCCTGTTTAGCACACGAACGATGGACTAAAGTCAGAAAATCCTAATTAAATAGGTGAACTTCCTGAACAGTCTGAATTCGTAAGCACGTTTTTCGCTAACCCACCGTCTCCCATCGCACGTTTCATTGCACGCTTTTCGTCAACCCCCTTCCCCTTAGGTGTATGCGCAATTTGTGAATGACCCCTTACGATAAAAGCCGACTCAGATTTAGAAGAGGTATGTTCTTGTTCGAGATGACTCAATAGCGTAATGGTTAACTCGTCTGCTTCCCACTAAACGATTGAGTTGTCGTTGATGCGAGTTCGATTCCCAACTGTGTCAGAAAAAAAACCGATTTTCAGACATGTACAGGAAGCACACTGATTGAGTCTGTGGTATTTGGTGAAAAGCTTGCACAGCTCCTGCAACTTTTGCCCGAACCATACCCGTTGTATACACGCTGTTGCATATGAATTTATGGATGTTCAAGGGCAGACCACCTACTGATGGATAGGAAGTGGAAATAGTCGTTCACGATTTCAATATGAATTTTCTGCCTCTTCTACACTTCATTGCATTTTATTGGACATTTTTATCAATTCGAATTCCAACATTTCAATTCTGATTTCCCGACGATAGTTGAGCATGCAAAATCGGTACATAATCGTCGTACTCAGCCTGATAGAAATTGCCTGCAATCGGATCGCCCAAACCATATTTGTTGGCAAAAGTCAATGTCGACGAATTCCAGCGTTGGCTGCGGCTCCTAGTCCGGATTAAAATTATGCAATGAAATTTACACTGATAACAACACTGTCCCAACCTACCTGTTCGATACCCGCGGTTCATCGAATTCCAATTGTGCGGGCTGCTTGTAAACCATGAACACGTATCGATGCAATCCCGTGTCTTTTGGCGGCCCAGATCCAATATAATCGAAAAGCGATTCACCTTCGTCAACCTTATTGCCCGGAATGTTTACCACATACCAATGACGAACTTCGCGAATTTTTGGATTGGCCCGACTCGGTGCATCAGGGTCGCTCAAAATCACCGTGTAAAAGGAATCGTCATCGTGTTCCCACTTCAACGTCGGTTTGTCTTTGACTTGGGTTGGTGTTAGTTCATTGCCGAGATTTGCAACGGCACCACTTGGATATGTCACCTTAATAAGATCATAAGAAATTTGAAAATGAATCACTACTTCTCGCACGCAGTCAACGCTCAACAACACCATATTGCTGTATATTACACAAGAGATTAAAAACAAAGAAAAACATTCCACACCTACCTCAAGTAATTTGGACGGTGCAACATTGAGAATGTCAGGAATAATTTCAAATTCTTTAAATTTGTCCGCTACAGAGCTACTCATGGACGGTGTAACACTGACCAAACAAATCAGCAAAATTGCATTCAAAATCTTCATTTCAATGATTTTAAGTAAATGCAAAAAATGGAAGCGGTAATTTGTGATCAATCAATAGATTTCACTTTTTATACTGTGAGATCGGATAAAATTCACTTCACAATTACCGTATACAGTTGATGGTTAAAACATGAAACCAGTTTGGCTGTTTGTGGTTCAACATTTTATTTTGTTGGCAAATGATGAGAGAAAGAGTATGATGGTAAAGGTCGAGTAAGTTCCGATCAGACCTGTACGAAGTTAAACAAAAAATGTCGGTGTTCACTTTGAATTGATTAAAAAGAAACCAATGTTAGTGGAAGTTAAGGTTTGAGTCGAGTGTGGTTCTGTTTTCAGCGGTTTTCAGAGTTTTCAAATTAGACTTCGTATTGCTGCATAGGGTTAACAGTGGAATGTTGCAGAAATGTTTCAAAATGTGAGCTTCTTATGGTGGACAACTATACATACTACTCGTACTACTTCCTATGTTCTTACAAATATACCAAAGTATGAAAAAACGAGAAAGTACCGTAACAGACGTACGATCCCGTTTGCCTAGCTTACGTAGCTATACGATCCCGTATGTTTAACTTATTCAATTCTACTACTAAATGAAAGGTATCGACTACACCAATCCAGGAAAAGTTTGTCAAAATCGGATATTTTGCTCGTAAGGTGGAGCCCATAGAGTGAGCCTAAGTTTTGCTACTCGGCCGTACAGTGAAGGTAGAGTTTTTTTGTCGATATCGCGAGTAATTTTCATCCGATTTGCATAATTTTTGTTTATTGAAAAAAATTGACTACCGGAAATTGGTGATACTGAATTGGCCTAAGAAAATGGCTGATAGCCGCCATTTTGAATTTTTGTTTTTTTTGCTTGTATTTCCAGCAAATTTCATTCGATTTTCGTTTGAAAATTTTTGTTTCAAAGGTAATGATGGCTGGTAGAACTTTTTTAGGTGACCTACGATAATGGTCACCAACCGCCATTTTTGATTTGAAGTGTGTTTTGGCCATTTTAACCAACCACAAATTGAGACGCATTAGAAAGTCGGTGGTGTTGCTGCCGTGTTCGCTGCTCGCTAGTGAGAATTTTTCTTTATTTGTCTTAGTTGTATCTTGGTTAAAAATAATGCGAACAAAACTTGAACAGTCCCTTGGACATGAGCTAGAGCCATACAAGTGTTTAATATAAAGGGCCCTATGTGCTTTTCGTATATAAATCGATGAACTTTTTGAGGCCGTACTTCGTGCGACTATCTATTTAGAATCGCGCTATGCGCAATTTACACAACGCTTTCATACAACTTTTTTGTACCAGGTATGCGATACTAGGTGTGGAATTAGTTTGCGTAGGGCTTGGAAAGTAGTAGGATTAAGTAAGTTAGCCATACGGAGTCGTTGGATTACGGAATTTAGACACACGGAATCGTACGAGGCTCCGTCACAGCGTCTGCTACGGTCTATTATACGTTTGCATTGAACTATACGTATTGGAATGAATGCAATTGCATTTGTTATAATTCGCTATTATTGCACATATCTGTTCTGGATTTAACTGCACCGGTGAAGTGTGTTTTCGTTTGTAAACAATAAGAAACAAAGCTTTTCTGTTGTGTTCTTATTACCGGCATTCGATTTATAGTTATTATCGTTGATATCTGCACAGAGTGTTTTTACTTACGGAAAATTTTCGAATACTTTTTCTAGATAAGATTCTCTCAATCATCAAGACACAGTATGTAATACCAGCAACATATTTTATCACATTCGTTATGTCTAATTGAGTCAACCTGCATTATATTCGATCTCGTGTGATTTATATTATCGTAGGTCACAAGGACACAAGGACTATAATTCCTTATCTCTCGCTTCTTGTTTTATAATAAAGAACTGTAAGCACGCTGATACAACGGAAAAAATTACTTGGATGCCAATATATCTACCTACTGTTAACAGACGACAAGCATAATCACCAGCATGAATTAATCGAAACTGTTCAACGTGGCACTTAGCGTTGGATACAAAATCCTTACCTTCATTAGTTTCAGCAAGTAGAAAAGTGTTCGTATGCTTGAACTATTATTACGGCACCCTATGTGGTACATTCGTGAATTATCAGTTCCCAGTGGGAAGTTCCCACTTCTCAGTGCATGTAAAACTCTCATGAATCGGTAAAATTGTCACATCATTTTATGACCAACACCTGACCTAAGTTAACTGTTTTTCCCCAAGAAGAGTCATGCGGCTTTACTACAGCTTACCTACAATATTTGATGCACTAATTGATTTAATGAATCACCTGGCTTTCGTTATCTTTATCGTATGGAGTGACTCGTGGATACTCTTTATCGTTCCGGAGTGTATATAATAACGGACGGTGATACTGTTCGTTTGTACACAAAGTTTTCATTTCATTCAAGTCTATACAGCTGACCGAACACTATGGGTTATCAGCGTGAAGCTTTGTGTGTTTTATTTGTCATATTTACAATCGTTGAGTTTACTAATTGTGCGGTTGTAACCATACCTGATGGACAAATCGAAGGCACAACACTGATGTCAAGACGTAACGTAACCTTCCACGCATTCCTGGGTATCCCGTTTGCAAAACCACCGATCGGCGAGCTTAGGTTTAGGGACCCGTTGCCTAACGATCCGTGGACTGGCACTTTGAATGCGACTAGTTACAGACATGCTTGTTCTCAACCTGAAGGACTGATGCCAGCAGCAAATATAGGAGAAGATTGTCTTCATTTGAATGTTTTCACCGAAAATTTACCGGATAGCGGAAACGGCCTGAAGCCTGTTATTGTGTACATACACGGCGGTGGATTTGTAATGGGCAGTGCAATTATTTCTAGTCCAATGGTGATGATGGATCGTGATATCGTTTTTGTAACAATAAATTATCGAATGGGTGCTTTCGGATTCCTTGCGACCGGTTCAGCAGAAGCACCTGGAAATGCCGGTCTGAAAGATCAAGTGCGGGCATTGGAATGGATCAAAAGAAACATCGTTGCTTTCGGTGGTGACAGTGACAGAATCACTGTTTGGGGAATGAGTGGTGGAGCATTCTCGATAACCGCATTAATGGCATCGCCACTTTCTCGCGGTCTCTTTCATCGAGTAATCGGGATGAGCGGATCGATTACATCTCACAAAAATTTGACGAGCGACTTAATGGACGTAGTAAACATTTTTGCTACGCGCCTGAACTGCGAAAATGCTAATCGGGATGCAATAGTGCAGTGCATGAGAAATAGAACCGAAGCCGAAATTCTATCAGTGCAAATGGCTTTACCCAATGGTCCATGTCCTGCATTGCCCTTTTGGCCCGTAGTCGAACCGGATTTCGGACAAATAAGACTTCTTGCAGATCAACCAACGCATCTCTTCGAAATTGGAAATTTCACAAAAGTACCAACTCTAATCGGGATCATAAGCGAAGAATTCGCGCAAGAAGTTCCTGGTGAGTACTATACACCCTGCTGAATCTGTTAAACCAAAAATTCATAATGAATTTCCAGGTATTTTGACCAACGCATCGTTTATGTCTGAATTGAATGAAAGATTCAGCGACGTAGCGCCTGGTTGCTTCATTTATGAAGAAGTTACCAACACATCGAAGGCACTTAGCAACCGTCTGAAGGAAACATATTTCCCATATGATGTCATTGATGCGCGATCATTCGATGATTTAAGTCACCTTGTCTCAGACAGCGTCATTGGCTATCCCACCCATCTTTTCGTCAATATGGCATCGGCATTCGTCGATGTTTACTACTACAAATTCTCCTACGTCGGCAGCTTCAGTTTATTCATTTTTCCGAGGAATGTACCTTTTTCAGTCGCTCATGGGGATGACATTCACTATTTGGTTCCGTGGACCTTCTTTCCAGTGATAGGAGTGGACAGTCCGGATAATTTTGTGGTCGAACGGCTTTTGAGTATTTACGAAAATTTCGCTAGAAATGGGTGAGTGGCAGTGTGATATTGTGACGAAGCAGAGGTTAACATGTGAATTTTTGTTTTGTGCTTAATAGCAATCCCAACAATGTCACCGACGAACATTTGTCCACAATGAATTGGCCGGTGTTTGAGGAAAAAGATGCATTCTACTTGGACATTGGAAGGCATTTGGTTGAAAAGCATGGACTTTATTTGAATCGTTATTCCCGTTGGAACGTAACTCGCAACGACTAAAGATAAAGGAAAAATATTTTATTGCACACTCGCAATGTTCCACCTTAAAAGTTATGAACCTAGGCAATATAAACTGACATTATTAAATACTTTGCATTTCATTTGCCATTTGTTTTATCTATTCTTTTCCGCTTATGCAATGAATCATCGTAAGTGCGCCAAAAATATTTGAATTTTCAACGCATCATTTAACGCTACCAATATGTGAAAAAGAGTGCGTCAAAACCAACACTTTTGCATTTGCTTTTGAATCTGAAGCGCATTTACTTTGGAATTATTGCCATATGAGGGAAAATCTTAGCTGGCCTCATTTGGTCGCCTAATATGACAATAATTTGCTATTACAAGAGCCAATATTCGAAAACACATGAGACCACGCTTCAAAAATTATTTGAAACACTCAATATCTGATTCTACTAGGATGCTGTCCATAAATGATGTCCATCATTGCGGTGGAAAGGAGTCTGGGCAAGCGTGAAACACTATGTTAAAGTATAGTAAAGTCGCGGACGGTGGGGAAGGAGCTGTCTAAAATTCTCGAAAAACAGTAGACGTCATTTATGGATGGTGCTTAGCAACAATGAAAGTGTAGGACGCCAAAACCTATATCCGGAGGACACGAAGGTTTTGTAAACGCACTCATTTCAATATTATTTTGACATAAATTGTGAGCATGTTCAAGATAAATCCACCGATTGGCCATACCTGTCCTACACTTTCATTGCTTAGCAAGGCTATACACTAAGGAGGTAATGCCATCCTCCATTTTTTCAGGTAAACGGTGTCACATCTTTCCCATACAAAAAAAGGCGGTGTGGCAGCCGATTACCTGTTTGGCAAGACCTCCTATGTATATGGCCTTGGTTCTTAGGACCCACATACATCACGAGGACCGAAACAATGAAATAGAGATGATGGATCGAATCGCTTTAGCATCAGGCAATCGTCAGCGACTATTAGTACGCCATCTGCATAATTTCAATAGTTGAATACGGATCGATGTGTCACCGACTGTCGGTAGCGCCACCAATTCATTTCATATCTGAATGCAGTTGAACATGCAACTATTTCCACAACCAATTGCAAGTGTGAATTCGTATAAAGAAAATTATTGTAAAACATACTTATGAATGTGATGCTGCCTCGCCCTTGGATCGAACAAACTCAACGGAATCGTAATTCTGTTGGTATACGAATCCACAATACAATTCCGTTGTTTCTCTCTTGAGAAATGAATGGCTAATTTTTCAAATTTCAGGAAGTGAACTCAATGAAAGTCGAAATCGAACCGTTATCGATATCGAACATCGAAAGGTGAACGACTAGTTTGACATTTAAAACGTCAACACACACACACTACCACTACCACGCAATAGATTTCGTTGTGTGGTGAAATCGAAAACAAAAACACGTAAATTTTGATACTCAGAACAATCAACCTCGAAATTGTGAATTTTCCAGGAATTCT